>JACAGA010000131.1:0-187268 GCA_029231665.1 Morus indica | reverse complement strand
CACCCGAAAGGTTGCGGGTTTGTAGACTTAAGAGAGTGTCGTGGCCTAAAATTTTCTCAACCCGCACTGGTCAGGTAGGCTCAATTTTTCAGCTCAACCCTACCCTACCCGGCCAATTTATACCTCTACTTTGAACCCTATCATATGCCAAACCGGCTATAACTGGTTATTGGCCGTGACAGGTGACTTGTAAAATACGTTGCCCTACAGTTAGGCCCCATTCATTTCGCTGATTCAAGTTTAGAATTCGAGTTTTGCTATAGTAAAAAGCTTTCACAAACAATCACATCTAAGTTTTTTGCTACAGTAAAAAGCTCTCACATAAAATCACATCTCAACTCGAATTAAAAACTCGAATCAGCGAACTAAACAGATCCTTAATCTTGTCCATCAAATATAATCGGAACGGCTCAAATGAAAGGGGCCAAAGGAACCAGCCGATAGGATCCTCTATGTGTGTGTGTGTGTGTGTGTGTGTGTGTGTGTGTGTGTGTGTGTCTTTTTTTTTTTTTTTGGGTTTGCCTTTCTTTGCTGCTCTCACCAATTTTTAACTTTCAATCTAGTTGATGTCCTTTATTCTCTCTATTACTTTTTTAAATACTTTTTTCTCTCTCTTGCATTGCCATCTCTCCTAGGGCTGTAAGAAATCACCCCGAACCTGACGAACCCGGTCGAGTTGAGCCGACCCTACTCGAAAATCACGGGTTTCTAATTTTTTATTTAATTTTCAGTTTTAATTATGTCTAACCCGCACTGCGCGGGTAGGGGCGTGGGGTGGGATTACATGAACCCGAGGTAACGCTACCCAGCCAAAGATGTTCAAAGGAGGTAAAACAGTGTCCAACACTTCAAATTCTTACTTTCATAAGTTTATGGACTTTATGCATTTAAACTATTAACTTATTTATATTTTGGATTCACGGTTTGTGTAAAAAATACTTGTATGCCATAATTGTTGAATTAGGACATTCTTTATTTATATTGGAAGTGTTTGATTTCAAAGTGAGTGTTTTAATTGTTCATCTTGCATTTAGATCCCATCTTGAAGGAAAGACATGTTCTGTTTGATAATGATTTCTTCTGTAACAAGCACATATTAATTGACTAAAAAGTGATAATGTGGTCATTGAGATCACCAATCCGAGTAACCCGACCTTACCCGAGGTCACCCGAAAGGTTGCGGGTTTGTTGACTTAAGAGAGTGTCGCGGTCTAAATTTTTTTCAACCCACACTGATCGGGTAGGCCTAATTTTTTGGCTCAACCCTACCCTACCCGGCCGATTTACACCCCTAGTCTCTCCATATCATAGGCTTCTATAAAATTTGTTTCGACTTCAATCTAGTGGATTCCCAATTTTTTGCTTTCAATTGATTTTTGTTTTTCGCTTGAGAATTGTGAATGTTTGTTCTCTTTAGGTGAAGAAAACTTATACCTTGTTCATTTCACCGATTTAAGTTTTTAGTTTTAAGTTTTTGCAGTAAAAAACTCTTAGAAAATATCACATCTAACTTTTTCTGTTACAGTAAAAAACTCTCAAAAAATATCACATAACTCGAATTGAAAACTCGAGTCTGTGAAGTGAACGAGCTCTTAATTAATAAACTTGGCAAATGCTTTTGTTAGAGAGTCTGGTACAAGTTGGTGAGGAATTGAATAATAAAAATTTGTTGTACTGTTCTCTTACTAGGTCTATAGGCGATAAGGATAGGATGGGTTATATTCAGAGGTCCTAGGTCTCGTTTACTTCGCGGATTTGAGTTTTTAATTCTAGCTAAGATGTGACATTTTCTGAGATCTTTTTACTGTAGCAAAAAAAAAAAAAAAAAAAAAAAAGATGTGACATTTTCTGAGAGCTTTTTACTATAGAAATCTAAAACTAAAAACTCGAATCAGTGAAATGAACGATATCTAAATTTGATAAATGCATTTTTCAGGGAAAAAGTGAGGAATGTTTCAGGCCTCGTTCACTTTGTGGATTCGAGTTTTTAATTCGAGCTGAGATGTGACATTTTTTTAAAACTTTTTACTGTAGCAGAAAAAGTTAGATGTGACATTTTTTGAGAACTTTTTACTGTAGATACATAGAACTGAAAACTCAAATTGGTGAAATGAACAAGATATCAGTTTTAATTTCTATTCGTAGGTGGGTTTCTTGCTGGGGAAGAAATCTTCTGAGTGCAAAATGGCAGGGTCTCCATCTACTTTGCCGCCTTCCTTTGAAACAAATGACGATGATGATGATGTATTTGTAATTTGCGTTGTTAGCGTTTGGCTGCATTACTAGCATTACTAAAACGCTGATAGAATGGTAATGGTAACAGGAATAGAACGGAAAAAGAAAATAATTCCTTTGTTTGGTTGAGACTATAAGATCATATTATGAATCATAATTATTTTGTTTGATTAATAATAATTTGATTGAAATTTTGAAATACCTTTATTTTTAAGGGACATTCTCTGTTACGCTAACAAATTGGTAGGAGATTTGTATAAAATCACGTAAAAATTAAAAAAGTATGCATATCTAATGGTTAGAAATGTATCAAAGAATCTCCCTATTTTTAAATTAAACTTTAAAGGACCCTTTTCAGTAGGCCAACCTATCAATATGACCGGAATCTGATAGTTAGATTTGGTCAAAATTATATCAGATTGAAAAATGTATGTAGAGCAAATAATTTTGATATAGATCTTATCGCTGAAAAATAAAAAAAAAAGGTTTGACAATTTATTTTTTTCAAGTCTTACTAGAGAAACTCCTAATTTTTTTAGGAGAAAAAGAGAAATAGGTCAAGACTTGAGATGAATTAAAATTAATAGGCCAATAGTTTACATAAGTTAATAAAAAGGCCAAATTACTGTTTTCGTCCATAACTTATCTAGTTATGAACCATAACTTGACAAGTTATTGTCCATAATTCATGGTTTTTGTTCATAACTTGTCTAGCTATGAACCATAACTTGACAAGTTTGTCCATAATTTATCTGGTTATGAACCATAACTTGACAAGTTACGACCTATTAATTTCTATAACTAAAAATTGACCTATATACTTTCTTAAACTTTTTATATTGACCTATTTTCTACTATTTTTAAATTTTTTTTTCCCAAACTTTTAAATTAATTATTTATTAAAAATTTGAAAAAAGTAACTAAAAAAAGGCAACCACATGGAGGGGCTGGCTGAGTTGCAGATTTGGGCGCAGCGTGATGGTGAGGCGTGGCACTTCATTGTTGGCGATAGCGTAGAACTGCATCGCGGCGGCTGCATGGACTTAATCGTTGACGGGTTCAGTTTTTGTTCCAGAAATGATAATATTTCCTTGGGGATAATTTTGTTGGAATAGCCTTTCCATCCATTTTGTTTAGGAAAGGCCATTCCACCAAATTGGTGGAATTGTCATCTTGAAAGACCAACCAAACAAGCGTATGGCGAATGGCTATTCCATTCACATGTCCATTACCCCATGTCCAAACAACTGTAAGATAGAGAAATTTTCTCAGATTTACTTGAGGGAAATTCGTAGTATTTTAAATATTTCTTCTTTTTCTTCTTTTCCTCCAATTATGATTTTAATTGTTTCGCATACTATTTTCATGCATTTCAATGAAAATTGTTGCATGGTGCAGTGTAAAAGTTCGTATATGCAATTGGACATTGATAATAGTGATCGTCGTTTTTCTTTGTATGTTTTTTTGTTGTTGTTCGTATATATGAATAGGCTTCAAATGCACGTGGCTTAAAAAATATATACTTGACCGAAAATTGCCACATTTATTAGTTTTTTGTACCTCTTGATCTAACCCCAAGGCTGTGATGTTAACAATCATCTCTCTCCGTTTCTCTGTGTTGCTGATCATGAGAAACTTCTTCCAGGTTTGATTATTAAAAACGTAGTTTGGTTTAATGATATTGATGTTTCCTCACGATGCAGTTTTCTAATTTGTTAAAAGTTTTTTTGTGAATCAGGTTGGAGTCATTTTGCGCAGTACATATAGCTGTGGTGAATAAAGATCCCAAGAAAACAAAATATTCTGGTTGGTTGGTCAATCTTTAAGGGCTCATTTGGTTCATAAGTCAAGTCAATGAGTTTGATTATGAATTTAAATTTGTGAGAGAACCCTTATTTAAATTTATTATGAGAGAACATAATCAGAATTACGGGTTCAAGTCAGTGAACCAAACGGGCTTTTAAGTTGTTTTGGTGTGTGTTTTCAACATGTTAAGCAAGGAGGCTTGACCAACTGCAAATTTTGCAGGTACATTACATCGATTCTGGAAGAAAGAACATGACTGGGGATGGAAAAAGTATAGAGCTGCCAAGGTTGTGGCATGGTGGGTTTAGTGATGCCGACACACTTACAATAGAGGCTCAAATTCAAGTCATCAGGTGCTTTTGCTATAATTAATGATACAATCTGTTTTCGATGGCGTTGCAGTTTTTGTGCATTCTGGTTGGAAATTGACCAAAATGCTAAGCACAATCTGCCGAGGGAGAAGACTAAGACGATACTAAAAGTTGTTAAGCAATTTTTTCTTGACAAAGAAGTCACGTCTCCTTTGTTAATGGACACCTTGTCCAGTGGACTAAAGGCTCTTGGAGACCAGCCTACGGGCGAAACGAATAGGGTTAAATTGCTAGAAGCTAAAGAGAAGCCAGCACCGCTACTTCGTTGAGAAAGATACATTCGTTTTGGAGGAGTATGTTGTATTGTTACTTGAAAGTGCTGCCATGGAACCGTTACCTCCTAAAGATGGAAAGGGTTCTCAGAACCTTACCAAGGCTGGTTTACAGTAATTTTTGTTTCCAAGGAACTTTTATTTTTTGCAATTGGCTATTCTCCTAGCTGTTGAGTATGTTATTTTTATCGACGGGTTAAAAATTGGGCGGTTATTCTCTCCCTTTCCCAACCTTAATCAAGACGGGATTTGATTTCAGGTACTTGGATTTACTGCTGATAAAATAAAGCCTTTTTTTTTTTTTTTTCTCATCTAGCTGTCACCCTCACATAGTTATTGAGGATATAATGAGTGCATTTAGAACTCATTTTAAAATAATTTTATTTTTTGTTGAAAATAGAAATGAAAATGTTTTCAATCTCTGACATAAATTATTTTTGAAAATGCGTTTGGTAGTTTTATCAAGAGATTGTTTTCAGTATAAAAAAACCCTTTAATGCCTCTCTCTCTTCTCGAGAGAGGAGAAAACGAAAACAAAAAATAAAAAACGACTTCTCTCTCATTTTACACTAACCAAAAAATCGTTTTCATTTTCATTTTTTGTCTTTAATTATGCCAAACGCCGTTTTAGAATCGTTTTCATTTTTTTTTTCGAAAAACGTGAAAATAAAAATAAGAATAATTCTGAACACGACAAATGTATTTGGATTTGCTGTTTGTTAGGATGGAAGAAGAGTTGAAAATATTATATCTTTGATGATTTTAATTCCCCATCAGGATGGAACCTTTAGGGTGGACTTCAAGGATGATTCTTTTGAGCAAGATGAAAAACGGCTTACAGAATTGGGTTCAAGAATCAGATTTGTAGAGAGTGTCTAGCGTTGTGCATTATTTTAGAGGTCGGGGGTCATCGAAACCGCCAATTTATCTTGTAATTTTCCATTTTTAGTATTGTTAATGAAACATAGATTTTCAGGTTCCTAACAATGGTATCAGAGCATCTATGATCTATGGAGCTCTTTGAGTTGAGAGAGAAACTTAGGGCTGCTTTAAGAGCTAATCTCAAGGTTCCCAGAGGGAGTATGGGGGAACTTCGAGACCATGTGGGGAAGGTTCGGACCCAGATGGGTGACTTGCAGGCAGCGCTGCGGCAGATGGAGGTGCTGCTAGAGGCATGACTGGTGCCCAGGGTTGCCAACCTAGGCCGTGACGTCGAGTGGCGAGATCACCCTCATCGGGGTGAAGAGATCCTAGATCGTGATGACCCAAGTAGAGTAGTGGTACCAAATCAGGCCGATCTTCGTTAGGAAGCATCGATGCGCGAAGGCCGAGGTCGGGAGTGGGAGATCGGGCACTGGAGAGACTTAGATCTCTTAGAGGCGCACGAATACCGGCGAGATCTGGGGTCGGGAGGCCTGGGTCTGCGGCGAGATGAGCCAGTCAACGGCAAAATGAGGGCGGAAGGTGGCCAAGGTTCACTGGGAGGGGCGGCGAAGCTTGGTCGGCGACGGGAAGTGGAGTGGGAGCCAGAGTTAGAGGAGGAGAGGCTTGCTCCGAGGCTGGGATGACATGAATACCCTAAGAATAGGGAACCCAGCCCTAATTCGATCGCAGTTGGGGCTGATTCCAGACTGGTTTGGACTGAGCCTCGCGATTCCGGCGTGAAAGGGGCTGGTTCCAATGCTACGGAGGAACATTCTGATGGAATTGGAATAGGGTCCATGAATTTTGATGCCCTTAAGGCTGGGTTTTGTGATTTTGATGCCATTGGGGCTAGCTCCGGCGAGATGATGGCTAGGATGGGGAATTCCAATGCGAAATCCGGTGATTTTAGGGTTGAATCCCGAAATTATGTTCAGAAGTGGGCTGGGTCTAGTGTTTTCAGTATGGGCAGAGTCAATTTTGGGGTTGGGCCTCGTAATTACAATATTAGTAGGCCTAATTCTAGTGTAATGGCAGTTGGGCTTCAAAACTTTAACACGTTTGGGGCTGGGAATGGTACGATTGCGGATGGGTATGAAGAAATTGGTGAGAGTGAGGCTGAAAAGTTGATGTCCTGGTTGGCAAAGAAGGAAACTCCCTTAGTGAGGATCGATTTGCCAATATTTTTTGTGACCATTGATGAGCTTGCACAGAGAGTTTCAAATGAATTGATAGATTTTGAGGTTACTTTCCAAGATACAAAAAAGATGGATAAGAAAGTAATTGAATGGCTCCAATTTGAAGACGTGACTTACGAGGACAACATCAATTTAGGGACTCAAATCAAGGAACTAACAAAGCCTTTTGCTCTTAATCATTTAGATGTTATTTTTTAATTTTATTTCTTGATTTTCATCTTGAGGATAAGGTGAGTCTTTGAGGTGGGGGTAATGTTAGGAACTTAATAGTTAGCAGTTATTTTTTAGTAGTCTTTTAATAGTATAAATAAGGGTCTAGTGGCTGATGAGGGGGCATGATTAGATTTGTAGAGAGTGTCTAGTGCTGTGCATTATTTTGGAGGTTGGGGGTCATCGAAACCGCCCAATTTATCCAGTAATTTTTCATTTTTAGTATTGTTAATGAAACATAGATTTTCGAGTTCCTAACAAGATGTTTGTCATTTATTATATTTTTAGGTATTATGTTCTATAAAATGAAAATGTTTTTATTTCTTCATTTTAATAATAATGTTATGTTTAGCCCTCTGCAGATTGTTCTCTAGTTTCACTTACATTTTAGAATTCTCTTGCTTTTGCTCTCTCTTAGTTTCCTTCCCATTAGGAGTTACCTTATTCCGTTTGATAGGAGGGATGAAGAATAGAGAGGACTAAGAAAGTTGAAGAGATGAAAATATGAAGGATGAAGATGATTATAGTTATTTTTTTATCTTTGGAAGGATGGAGGAATAGTTGAAAAAATGGATTATAATTATACGTCTCAATACTATTTTTTCCATTTTACAACTTAATAATAATTTCTTTTGGAAGGTATAACAGTGTTTCTAACTTAAATTCGATGGATTTACTGAATCCTTCCAAATGGTGAGCCCAGAGGGGACTTTCTCCCGCTATCTCTCGTCTCCTTTCCCTCCTCCCTCCAACCAAAAGATGGAAAGGGTCCTCTCCCACCACCACTCGTTCTCTCTCCACTTCTTCCTCCAACTAAAACATACTCTTAATGAAACTTTGCCGCCGTCTTAGGCAATTGGAGTGCCATTTAAGGTAGCAAGCATAGTTTCTTTACCATGGCAAATGGTTTCTCGCAGTATGGGCTTTCTGCTAACACATCTTTTGCCATTGTAGTTGTGCGTTGATAAACATTTGGTTTGAAATAAAGTTATTAGCCCATGTGGCCGAGGTTGTCCCGAAGCATATTACCCCGATACCTGTAATGAAAGGACAGACTTTCATCAGCTGCAAACTGGAAGCAGTTTTTCATTAGTGCGTTAAGCATGCTAAGGAACTTCCTTTGTAGGAAAAAGCACATACGCGGTCGAAGTAACTTGCTACTTTGTCCGCCTCATGAATGAAATGTGCCTTGGTGAAAGATCTGGCTTATGCCTTTTCATTGTGTATAGTTATAGAATCCTAGTAATGCTTATAAATGCTTTACTTTTTTAAATGGTGTAATTATTTTCGTAATTTATGCAGCAACAAAATTGAAGTTGCCTACGAGGAAGCTGTTGCACTGAAGAGGCAAGAGGAGCTTATCTGCGAAGAAGAGGCGGAACGCCTGGCGAAAGCTAAATTAACTCATTCTGGAAAAAAAAATAATAATAATAAAGCTAGCAAGAAAAAGCAAATAAACCCGCACAATGAGTTTCAATTGACCTGTTTGTTTAACAGGTTTGAACTACAATTTAAATATTTTCTAAAAAAAATCTTTGAATTTCTGACAAACCTATAATCCAAACAGGCTAAATAATTATTCTCCAATTGAATGGTCTTTTTATTAAGCCAACTAAAAGATTAAAGTTCTGTTCATTTCACCAATTCGAATTTAGAATTTAAGTTTTGTTACAATAAAAAGTTCTAAAAAATAGTCACGTCTAATTTTTTTACTACAGTAAAAAGCTCTCACATAAAATTACATTTTAACTTAAATTAAAAACTCAAATAAGTAAACTAAATGGGTCCAAATTGCACTCTCAAATTATTTAGCCCATGTTTGTTTCATTGATAGGCATTATAAAAGTTTTGAATAACAATTTCAAGCTTGTCTATTATAATTAAGGTTGTGCAAGGTCCACTTCAATCTGCCTATTCAAACCAGATCGATGGTTTTTAGACCATTAGTTTGGTTTCATGTTAGAGCCGTTAATAAACAGTTTAAAATTGGACCGGACCATTTCTTTAACGATCTGGTCCGGTTTGCGATTTTTTCTAACAAGATCGTAAAGAATATGTATACATTATTTAAAATAATAAATAAAAAAGCAATTTTTTCCTTAAGCATTTCAACAAACACATGCATGGTACAAAATGTTTCTCTCCAAATGATTTGGTATTATTTTTTTTTTGGGAAAACTTTATTTTGGTAATCTCTGTTATATTGAAATTTAAGTTTGATGCCCTTTATTTTTGAAAATTTTATGTCGGTATCTTGACATTTTAAAATTCTTTTTTTAGTACCTTAGACCAATTTTTTGAGACACAAAAAGATAAAATTGCCCTTATTGTAAAAATTCATCTGGTCTGATTTAAAAAATTATTATATCTGTAGAGCATAATCATTTTTTAAAAATTGCTCTCTTCAAAATCCTTTTTTTAAAATTTTTTTTTTCTTTTAAAATTCTGGCCAACATATGAATTTTTACAATAAGGGGAATTTTGTCTTTTCGTATCCCAAAAAATGGCTCTAAGGTACTGGCATGAAATGTTCAAAAATAAAAGATACTAAACTCAAATTTTGATATAACAGAGAGTACCAAAATGAAATTTTCCCAACTTTTGTTTCCCACAATGATGCACTTGAAAAGCACACTTACAAAGCATGAAAAATTCTTCAAATGGTTGGAAAAAAAACACTCGTAGGAGTTAAGAAACATGAGCTACATTAATGTTAAATTTTGGTCTAACTTTACGCATTTTGGTCCTATAATTAATGCATCATCATAATATATGATGTGCAGTGTAGAAAGAAATGAAGTGCAGAACAGCAAGCATGTACATATTACATTGGTTGTAATATTCCAATACGTTTGTCCTTTTTGTTTTGTTTTTTTTTTTTGAAGGACCAATACCAAGTTCATATCAAACATAATTCAGCACACAAAATAAAGAATATAAAGAATATTCATCCAATACATTTTTAATGATACATAACACTGAATGCTATATGCAATGAACAAAGCAACATAATGAAATTGATTAGCGAAAAAAGCATACATAATAAATCAATGGCCTTCCATACCAATTTTTCATGATAAAATCAAGAGAATTTTTTTTTTTTAAAAAATACTTTATCTGTGTTTGTCAAATGCTAATTTTAAAGGATGATATGTATTATTTGACATATGATTTCATTAATTTGTTTTTAAAACCTGAAAAAATTATTGAACTCACTCTTAAGAGTGCATGAGTTTTTATTTTTACTCTTTATTTTTAATTAATATTCTTTAATTAATAAAGTTATTTGATTAAAAAATTATTAATCAAGAGTAAAGATCCAAGTGTAAGGACTATAAATCTTGACTTATGTACTCTAAAAAGTATTTGTCTCATTTTCTCAAAAATTAATGATCTAAATTACGGTTTAACTAGATTAGACCGTTTGTTCAGTCAGGTCCTATCTCACAAACGATATAATCTAGTCTTTATTTTTTGAAATTGTAAATAATGGTATGATCTGAAACCTAATGGTTTGAGACCGAAACAGTTCGTGAACAACTATATCTTTGATATCCCTTATGTTACAAATGTTTTTAATAATTTACGGAATTTAAATAAAAAAAAGTCGAATTAATTAATTTACCCAAAGCATAATTTATCTCCTTTGATTCTCTTTATATCTTGCTCTCTCTATATCTTCTATCTACCCCTCTCATACTCTCTCACTCACCCTCTCTCATTCTCTCTCATGCACGTGCCTTTCTTTGTTTCATTATTCGCGATAGAGATTCACAACGGAGCAATGTCATTCGCGTTCGGAAGTTGGCACCACAATGTGCCTCCGTTGTCATCTGCGTTGACGTTTTACGACAGTGACGTTGACGGCGTGAGGACCTCGTCACAGTCCTCGTTGAAGAATATTTACGACGGTGACGTTGTTACTGAGAAGACTCTGCCGTCGTCCATTGCGGAAAAGCAATTAGTGACGCGCAAGACTTCTCCAATGGCGACGACTTTCGAACGAGTTGCACAATAGCCCTATAGAGCTGTAGCTCATGGTCTCAGCCCTCAGGGAGAGAGAGACGAGAGGAAGAGAGAGGAAAGACAAGGCCTGTAGTGGTATTTTTTGGATTTTGAAATATTTGATATTTGATTAATTTCTATTACTCTACATTTCTGCTATAATAATTACAAAAATTCTCATTGAATTATACTCCATGCAATACTTTACTCTATGATATTTTAAACGTATCATTTATTCTCCTAAACGATGAAATGTTAATAAAAATGGCCCCTACATTAGGTTTTTAACTAAAATTGGTATTTAATTTTCTAGTTTGAGGGTCTTTTGATAATTGTACGATTTAGAATTTAATTTGAATTTAAACTAATTTAAATATTAAAAAAATCAAAATTTTTTTATTCTATAAAAAAAAGATTCATAAAATTTTTAACTTACATTCAATCAATAACAAATGTATCATAATTAAAAGGGTTGTTCTTTTCATAACTCAAGTTGATGTAAGAGAACAACACTGTAGCGAAAAAGTTGATTTTAAATTTTTGTTAGAGAAAACATTGTAGCAATAGAACTTGAGTTATGAGAAAAAACATCTACTCGTTCACTTCACCGATTTGAGTTTAGAATTTGAGTTTTACTATAGTAAGAAGTTCTCAGAAACAACCACATCTAACTTTTTTGCTACAGTAAGAAGTTCTCACATAAAATCACATCTTAACTCGAATTACAAAATCGAATCAGCAAAGTGAACGGGTAAAAAGTTTAAATTTGAATTAATTTTAAATTTAAATTAAATTTTAAACTATAAAGCTACTAAAATACCCCAAAAGAACAAATAAAATGTGAATTTCTATTAAAAAAACCTAACATAAGTGGCTTTTTCTATTGACATGTTATTGAACAGGAAAAATAGATGTTATGTTTTAAAACTTAGGGGACAAAGTATTACAAATGGTATAGTTTAAGAGATTTTTTTTGTAATTAATCCAAAGTTTTATTAGTCCACACAAATATGTTATTTGTCTAATTCTCCCATTATTATTTGCCACGTCGTCATCCCTTTTGAAGTAATTATACAAAATGAGCATTTTTAAACTCTCTATTTGGAGTGTGTTTTTAATTAATAAGACTGTCAATCTATCCATTTGTATAGTTATTGAAATAGCATCCATTTTATTTGAATGAGCTTTGTATAACTAATTTCAAAGGGAAGAAAGAGAAAAATAGATCAAAATATGAGATAAATTAAAATTAATAGGTTAATAATTTACATAAGTTAATAAATAGGCCAAATTACTATTTTCGTCCATAACTTGTCTAGTTATGAATCATAACTTGACAAGTTATTGTTCATAATTGTCCATAACTTATCTGACTATGAACCATAACTTGACAAGTTTGTCCATAACTTATCTGATTATCAACAATAACTTAACAAGTTATGACCTATTAATTTCTATAACTAAAGTTGACTTATATACTTTTTTAAACTTTTCATATTGACTTTTTTTTTTTTTTTACTATTTTTCATTTTTTAAAGATAGTAAGCAAAAGATATAAATATCATTATCATAGACTTATACTTAAATATCACAACTTGTGAACATTCGTGTTTTCGTGTGTTGTCTAATCCTTTTTTTTTTTATTCATTGGTTGCAAGACTCACCTCCTAGCCCATATAATCTTCTCCGCTTCTCTGGCCCAAATAAATGTGTGCAATTATTTCAATACTCAATGCAAAGTCCACATCCAAAAGAGTCAAAACCTCAGCCCAAAAAAGCCCTCTTCTTCTTCATTCACACTCCCAATTCCAAAGTAACCGCAAACAAACCCTAACAACCCTCAAACTCAAAGCAAAAAAATAAAAATAAAAATAAAAATTGAAAAAAATAAAAATAAAAATTGAAAAAAATAAAAATAAAAAAATAAAAAATGGAAAAAATGGATCCCACGTAGGGGCTATGGCCAATCTAAGCCAAGCTCCCCACCCCCAACATTTGTCACCGACCTTATTACAAACGCCAACTCTACCTTCCTTTATTTTATTCCTTTTTTTTTTCTTCTATTGTTTACTTTGGCCCCAAATATATATATATATATATATATTCTTATAAGAAAAAATATAACATATTTTTTAAATCAATTCCCTTCATTTTGCCATGATTAATCTTCAATCTGATTTTAATTTTTGTTCTTCTTGGAAAATATGATCTCAATTCATTCATGTAGATGTACTTCTCTTTCTTCAAAAAGCCCCACAATTACAAGAAGGATTGAAGGAATAACATATATATAGTGAGAAGGAAAAAAAAAAAAAAAAAGAAAAAGAAGAAAAGAGAATTATTAACATTTTATTGTCAAATATTAATAAAAGTAAAATTAAAAGAAATTAAAAAAATAAAATAAGATTTTTCTTTTTTGGGTTCCGCCTTTGTTCTCTTTTCTCCTTTCTCTCTGTGCTGCTACCTCGACCTATCTATATTTCTCTCTCTTCAGAATCTCAGGGCTTCCTTTGGCCATTGAAAAATCTCTCTCCGCTCTTATTTTCCAGGTCCGTATCGCCATTCGATCTGTTCGATGCTCTCTCTATCGCTTTTTTTTTTTTGTATTAATTATTTTTTCCTCTCTCTTTTGGTTTGCCTTCTCTCCATTTCATAGGGTTTGGTTTTTTGATTGTGGGTTTTGGGGGTTTGTCTGCCACCGATCTTAGTTTTTCTTTATTCAATTATTACGGGTCTTACTTACGCCCTTTGTAATGAGAAATTGAGTTTTCCGCGATACTCGCTTAGATTTTGTTAATTTGTTTCGGTTTTGAAATTTCAATCTGATGATTTTTTTTTTTCTTTTTCATTTCATTTTGGGGTTATTTTTACTGGGGTTTTCGTTTAAGGATTTTTATACAAAATCAGATTTTGTCCGAGATAATTGGAGGCAAAAAAACATGAAGGTTTTTTTTTGTTTTTGTTTTTGTTTTTTCCTTCTTATTTTCTATTTCGTTTGAGTTCGAGTGATAAAAAATTAATCAATAAACTTTACTAGGATCAGTTCAGTGGATTCCCAAGTAATTCCTCAAGTTAGCGAGGAATTGAATTATAAAATGTCATATAGTTTTCCTTACTACGTTTATCCAACAATCAAACAGTACGATTCTCAAATTGGGTTATCTTCAGATTGCCCAACTTTGTCTGAATAATGCATTTTTCAGGGAAAAATGTGAGGCTTTACCAACTTAGTGTTAATTTATTTTTGTAGGCGAATTTTTATTTATTCAGCAGCGAAATAAGGGGAAGGAGCGTGGGGGAAGAAGTTTTTGGGGGTTTGAAATGGCCGGGACTGCTGGTGAGGAATCTGGAGCGGGAAGGTCGACGGAGGGGGTTTCGGGTGGGCAGCGTTGCCAGTCAGGGGAGTTGGCGGAATGGCGGTCTTTGGAGCAGGTGGAGAATGGGATTCCGTCTACTTCGCCGCCGTATTGGGATACGGATGATGATGATGATGGTGGTATGGTATTTGTCTTCATGTATTTCGCATTACAGAGTTTCTTTTTTTTTTTCTTTGGACTGAGTAGGTTTGTATTTCCTTATTCAATAAAGTGCCTAGCTTGGGGCGTTGTTAATATCTCTGACGTACAGTGGCTCTTAGGATTGAATCACGGAATGAAGCGGGGAACGATTTTAGGCTAGTTCTTCAGTTTTTTGGAATGAAAAGATTGCTGTGCCTAACCACAAGGTGCTGGCTCTGTGTTGAAGCACTTTGACTTAGTGCCTCAGGAAGCATTAGGTCTAAGGTACTCATGGTGCGGGCCAAAGGCCTGTGATATACCCATCCACGTGGAGGGGGCGCTTTGCATGGATTAGTTGGGGCAAAGTCCTGGACACCATGGTTATTAAAAAAAAAAAAAACTAAAAAAAAGAAATTGTTGTGCCTGTATCATGTATTCTGCACTTACTGTGTACTCATGGTGTAGAGAGAACAAGAGACGATTGATTGTGGAATACCAGATGAATTGTGAAGATTTTATCTGTCAATGAATAGCTGCGTACAAGCTATTTAAGTGCAAACCATGGACTTAACTTCTTTAAACTTCTATGCTTGCTTTATGCAACCTACAGTTTGAATTTTAGTTGTGGTATACTGTACATCAATCTAGCAGCTAGTGTTTAAGCACTTTGCAGTAAAATGATTTTGCTAATGCTATTTAATTCTTTGATTATTTTAGTTGCTAGTATTGAAAGGTCTTTCTTTACCATATCTCTGTTGTTATATACAGGACCATCAATTTCTTAAATTTATCATGTATAAGCGTGTGTATAATCTCATCGTTTCATTTGGAATAAGTAGAATCACTTTACATTGCATTTTTTAATATTCCCCCCAACCCACCCTCTCCAATGTGCTTAATTTTTTATTCCCTTGTCTACTTCTCTGTTTAATTCAGAGATTAGGTGGTACGTTGCTTACAGATTAGTTTACTTGTCTATAGGGCCTAAGCCATCTGAGTTGTATGGAAAATATACGTGGAAGATCGAGAAGTTTTCTCAGATTAACAAAAGGGAGCTTCGTAGTAATGCATTCGAGGTTGGCGGCTACAAATGGTATGGGTCTAAGAAGTTGACACTTTTTATTAGTAATCTTTGTCTTGCATTATTTTTTTTCAATGATTTTAATGGTTTCGCATACCATTTCATGCGTTACAATGAAAATTGTTGCATGGTGCATGCAAAAAGTCTCATCAGCTATTGGACAATGATAATGGCGTCTATTATTTCCTCCCGTGTTTATTGTTTTTCTCATGTCATATGAATGGCTTAGAATACATTTAGCTTACAAAAACTCATATAATATGGAAAATTGCTACGTATTAGTTTTTTAAGTCTTTTGACCTAAGCGCTTGGTGTTGGCTCGCAGGTACATCTTGATCTATCCTCAGGGTTGTGATGTTTGCAATCATCTCTCTTTGTTTCTTTGTGTTGCTAATCACGACAAACTTCTTCCAGGTTAGATAATAAAAAACTTGGTTTGATTTAATGATAATGATGTTTCCTTGCTGATGCAGTTATGTAATTTGTTAAAGTTTTTCTGAATCAGGTTGGAGTCATTTTGCCCAGTTTACTATAGCTGTGGTAAATAAAGATCCCAAGAAATCAAAATATTCGGGTTGGTTGGTCAATCATTAAGTTGTTTAGGTGGTGTTTTCAACATGTTTAGCAAGGAGGCTTGACCAAGTGCAAATTTTGCAGATACCTTACATCGATTCTGGAAGAAAGAACATGACTGGGGATGGAAAAAATTTATGGAGCTGTCAAAAGTGTTGGAAGGGTTTATTGATGCCGACACACTTATAATAAAGGCTCAAGTTCAAGTCATCAGGTGTTTCATCACTATAACTTTATGTGGTCCTGTCGTTATGGCCAATGCATTGCATGTTTGAAGTAGTTATCTCTGGTTAACTTTGTCCTGAATGTGTAAAACTTAGACTGGTATTACCTTTTCTACGTACCTTTTGATTTTGGCTTTAGAGTGTGTTCAAGAAAATTTCTGTTACTTCTCATTGGTATGCATGGGTTGATTATGTGTATTCTTCGCATATGGTTTTGTAGGGAGAGAGCAGATCGTCCATTCCGTTGCCTTGATTGCCAATATAGGAGAGAACTTGTTAGAGTATACCTGACAAATGTAGAGCAAATTTGCCGCCGTTTTGTGGAGGAGAGAAGAGGCAAACTTGGAAAATTGATTGAGGATAAAGCAAGGTGGTCAAGGTATTGTATTATGCTGTGTCTAACATTTATTGTCTGTCGAATTTAGAACATTCGCTGTTTGTTTTAGTTACCCAGCATATATCAAATCTAAGAGATAAGATGTTCAAAAGGCTTATATTTTAATGGTTCAGTTGGGAATTTTTACTTTGTAGATCTTCTATTTCATAATACAGTTCGCAATGGTGTTGCAGCTTTTGTGCTTTCTGGTTGGGAATTGACCAAAATGCTAAGCGCCGTATGTCAAGGGAGAAGACCGATGCAATTCTGAAAATTGTTGTTAAGCACTTTTTTATTGAGAAAGAAGTCACGTCTACATTGGTAATGGACTCATTGTATAGTGGACTAAAGGCTCTTGAAGGTCAGACTAAGGGCAAAAAAAATAGGGTGAAATTGCTAGATGCTGAAGAAGTGCCAGCACCAATTGTTCGTGTTGAGAAAGATACGTTTGTTTTGGAGGAGGATGTTGTATTGTTACTTGAAAGGGCTGCCATGGAACCGTTACCTCCTAAAGATGAAAAGGGTCCTCAGAACCGTACCAAGGTTGGTTCAAAGTAATTGTTGTTCACAAGGAACTTATTTTCTGTAATTGTCTATTCTACTATTGTTTCAGTATATCATTTTCATTGATGGGTTAAACAATGAGAGATGATTCTCTCTCTTCCCCAACCTTTGCCAAGATGGGAGTAGAAGGTCCTTGGATTTAATGCTGATAAAACTTTTCTAACTCATCTAGCTACCTAGTTGTTTAGTATATAATGCATTTGAATTTTCTGTTATTATGTGTTTCTGTTTGTCTTAAAATAGGAGTGTGGGAGAGTCTTAGAGTATAATGTCTTTGATGATTTTAATTCCTTATCAGGATGGGAACTCTGGGGAGGACTTCAACAAAGATTCTATCGAGCGAGATGAAAGGCGCCTTACAGAATTGGGTCGTAGGACTGTGGAGATATTTGTCCTTGCCCATATTTTCAGGTATTGTGTTTTAAAATGAAAATGTGTTTATTTCTTCATTACCCTTAAGTAATGTTTTCCTTAGCCGTCTGCAGATTGTCCTTCACTTTCACATAGATTTAAGCACTCTTCGCTCTTGCTCTCTCTTAGTTACCTTCTTATCTTATTAGGAGTTACGTCTATGCAAAACTATGCTATCATCTAGGCAATAGGAGTGCCTATTAAGGAAGCAATTTTAGTTTCTTTACCATGGCAAATGGTTTCTTGCAGTATGGGCTTTTGCCAAAATATTTTTTTACCATAATAGTTGTGCATTGCTAACATTTGGTTTGAAATAAAGTTATTACTTATTATTTATTACTTCTTTGTCCACCTCCATTAATGGAATCTGCCTTGGTGAAAGATTCTGGCTGATGCCTTTTCATTGTGTTATTTTGTTATAGAATCCTAGTAATGCTTATTAATGCTTATTTTTACTGTTAGATGGCATAATTATTTTCCTAATTCATGCAGCAACAAAATTGAAGTTGCCTACCAGGAAGCTGTTGCACTGAAGAGGCAAGAGGAGCTCATCCGTGAAGAAGAGGCTGCATGGCTAGCTGAATGTGAACTTAAGGCAAAGCGTTGTGAAAAAGAGAAGAAATCAAAGAAAAAACAGGTTTAGAAACTTTTTTCTTTTATAAATTTTGACAGCTCAAGGTAGTTCAAAATAAAAGGAATCGAAGAAGCAAAAATTTTATTTTTATTATGAGAACATTGTTAGATTTCACTCAGAACTTTCTCGCTATTGTGTAGATTGGTTTTGTACCTGTCAAGATGGTCCTTTTTTTTATTTTTTTTATTTTTTTATTTCTTCTCCCTTTGTTCTTATTTCTTATTCTGATGTTTATACAGGGTAAACAGAAACGCAACAAAAAAGGGAAGGATAAAGGAAAGGAGGAACGGCCTAGCATCGTGGTTCAGGACAAACATCAACAAGAAAACCTTATTGATGAAAGAAAAGGGTCCATGAGAGAGGATTTGCAGCCTGTGCTTGAGAAGCCTGATACACCCGAAGATGTATCCGATGTTTCTGATTCAGTGGATGGTATTGCAGAAGCCCAGCCCGATTCAGAAGACAGAGATGCTAGTCCAATCAATTGGGATACTGACACATCAGAAGTTCAACCCTCCATAGAAGCTAGTAGCAGTGGACTATCTTCTGGGCAAAATGGAATTTCTGATAAAAAGAGCTCATCTTTTATGGATGATAGTTCGTCAACATGTTCCACAGATTCAGTCCCTTCAGTCGTAATGACTGCGCCTTACAAGGGAAACTCGTATGTTAAGAATCAAAAATCACCTAGCAGGTAACATGTTTAGCCTGCATTTCCTTTTGGGCTACTGGATGGAAATTTATGGGATGGTATTGATTTGGCATGTAACTTGCAGGGGAAAGAACCAACGAGGAAAGGTATCATCGGATGGCACTAGTTGGGCAAATGAGACAGATAATCAGCCTTTTGGGCCTGCAACTGACGCAATGGACATGAATGGTGTTTCTGGTAGTAGTAAGACTGGTGAATCCGAGTCTGAGGCTGTTGTTAGCTCCTTGCAGGACCGCATAAAATGGCTTGAGCAGCATGTGGTTAAAAAGGTGGATCCTTGTTCTTGTTTTTTTGGTTTTTTTTGGGGTGCCCCAATATCAATATGCACTGTCACTTTCTCTATTGGACTTTTCTTGTCTGAATTCTACAGCATCTCCTAAGTTTGCGAAAGTGGCACATATGACTTGCAAGTACATTATAGGCTGAGCATCTCTTTGTTGATCTAGACCTATTGAACTTCACCAGCGTGATCGGCGTGCAACTTCTGTGACCTTTTGCATTTGCAATTGATATACGTAGTGTACACATGCATACATTCATATATAATATCTTTGTGTACATCCATAGTCCTTAGACAATCCGTGGTTATGAACTTGTGATCTTGTGGTCTACTTTTATTTGGCTGATTATTATCTCTTTTGTTTGCTCAAGCCCTATTTATATAATACGTTTTGAATCTCTTTCTTTGTTAATGTTGACGGGAGATTTGTTTTCCCTTGTGTAATAGGACGAAGAAGTACTTTCACTGCAGAAAAAGTTGACTGTCAAAGATCAGGTTGAGACAGAAAGATCCACTAAAGAGAAGACACCACCACCACCAACGTCCTCTCCCAGTAGCCCTACTAAAAGTCTACCATCAACAATTCAACCAAAGTCCGAGTTCCAGAGTAGTGTCAGTGTGGATTCTGTTCAAGTTAGGAAAGTGTCCTTAAATAGCCCTCGACAGGTTGATAGAACATCACCTTTGGTTACTTCATCCCAGCCCACTGTCATGTCCAAACCGGAGACTCAGAAGGCTGCAACTCCAAAATTGGCTGAAAAAGCCATGGCGCAACAGGTGCCTGTGATGTCGCGACCTTCCAGCGCTCCTTTAATTCCTGGTCCTAGGCCAACAGCTCCGGTTGTTTCCATGGTTCAAACATCTCCCTTACTTGCCCGTTCGGTGAGTGCAGCTGGCCGGTTGGGTCCCGACCCCTCTCCAGCAACCCATAGTTATATACCTCAGTCATATAGAAATGCCATGATGGGTAACCATGTTTCTCTGAGTTCAGCTGGCTTCACCAGCTCTATCCCTCCAAGTTCATCAGGGAACCAATCTTCAGCATACTCACAGCCACCTCCTTTGGCATCTGCCCCAATGTTCATCCCACAGAGCTCCGAAAGGGTGGACCCAGGTACTATCAAGTCAGGCTTTCCTTTCGGCATGGTGACAAGGGATGGATTACACAATGGAACGCAATGGATGGAGAGTCCTCACAGGGAAACCAAGAAAAGCATGAACTATGATCCTCCTTTGCTGCATAATGACCTTCAGAACCTTGACTTATACAAGCCTGTGACGGGTGGATCACGGGATCATTTGTCTGCAGACTTCCCTGCCTGTACATCTGGACGCCAGACGCAAGGGTTGTCAGCAGCAGATGAGTTCCCACACCTGGATATTATCAATGACCTGCTTGATGATGAGCATGGTGTCGGAAAGGCATCCATTGTAAGCTCAGGTTTTGAGCCCCTAAGCAATAGGCCAAACCCCTTAATTCGGCAGTTCTCATTTCCCGGCGAATTGAGTGTAGCTGGTAATGTGGGATCCAATACTAGTTCTTGTAGGTTTGAGCGAACGCGTAGTTATCATGATGAAGGATACCATAGGAGCTATAGTGCTACAGGAAGCCACTATGAACCGGTTAGGGAGTTCGTTCCACAGACTAGCCCTCTACCTTATGTAAACGGGCAGATTGATGGCTTGATTCAAAACCAGTGGCAGATGCAAGGTTCTGATATGTCTTTAGTTGTCATGAGGAACGCAGAACATGACGGTTACCCATACTATAACCCAGAGTATTCAAATTTGGCATGTGGCGTGAACTACGGAATGTTCCGGCCTTCAAATGGGCACTAGAGGAAGGAATGCCAGAGTTTGCCCGTAAATTAACGGGTTGTTGTCAGTTGTAATAATACTACAGAAATTGTTGGTTCTCATAGATTTGGAGTGAGGTTGTAAGCTTTTCACAAGAAAACATTTTGTAAAGAGTGTTTCTTTGTTTCCAGCCATTTCTTATAAGTTGCTAGAAAATGAGGCTTTCTTTGTCCCTGGGTTTTCGGCGATGGTTGAAAAGGGCATGGTTAAATTAGAACGGCTATACTTTTAGCCGCAATTTGCGGCTGCGGTTTCTCCTTTGCTTCCATTTTGATGCTGCTTGATGCAGGTCCCGACCTTGCTACTTTGCCATGCACCAAAATAAGTCTGTTGTATACCTCAAAGCTCTAGTATAAATTTATTCAAGTAATTAGAAACTGTCTAATTTTGGGTCAAGTTTAAAATCTCTCATTTTTCTTAATATTAAGACTATATTAATCAATGCAATCTTCAACTAGGCAGCAGTGAAAATATAAAGTTTCTGATTTTGTGGGTGTACAAAGTGACTTTGCAATTTTTTTTTTTAATGCTCCAAGATGTATTTCTATGATCTCCCGATCGATCCACAAATGAAACGACCCCTACAAAATTTTTAAGGAGTTGGGTCACCATCAAATCCATGGCGTGAAGGTCACAACTAGCACCGCACAGGGGAGCGAGGGCCGTCGGCAGTGAACAAACAGGGCGACGTCGTTACATTTGGATCAAATGATCTTAATTAGCATACTCTCAGTAAGGAATTTTGATTCACCCTACCATAGGTGTTCCCAAAAAATAAATGAAACATAGGAAACACAGGACATGTCCTCATGAACGATCAAGTGAGTTGTTTATTTAATTATTTCTTTTCCGTAGGAAAAGATGCTGATTGGTAGGACTATGACATATATTTATTACCTTTGCTTTCTCAGTAGGAATTTTGAAAGTGACTCTTTGCTTATTCAAAAAGAAAGAAAAAGAAAGTAACTCTTTTTACGTGTTTTAGGTGACTCTGTGTACATTCTCTTGAAGTTATTTGCAAGGTTGTTGAGCATTTATAATACTTGTCCATTAAGCTTGAATCAGCAACTCTATTTCGAGTGATTTCTGAAACTAATATTCTATATTTTCTTTGTTAAAACATTAATAAACTATTACTTATTTTCCCTACTTCTCTGGTGCAAGGAGGATCCCACAGAAAGTGACAAACTATTACTTATTTCGCTCGCAAATTTCTACTTAAACTACTCTGACGAATTCATACATTTTGCTATATCCTATATATTATTTAGATGTAACACGCGGCTTGGAGATTCTGAATAAGTGTGTGTGTCTGTGTGTATAAATATATATATATATATATTATATAAAAGGAAGTAAAATTAAGATTAAAATTTTCATGTCCAAATCAAATGTAATAATATTAATTAGTATGCAGTGGCTTCATGTTGTTTCTCACATTTTGTTCTTTATAAATATTTTGTTTTTGCAGCAACTACAAGGGAAAAGAGGATTTTTTTTTTATTCACTTGTTACACTAAACTAGTAGAATTTACAGCAATACATACATAGTCTTGAAATATATATGTATAGACGTGATTTTAATGATTACTATATTCACTTATTACACAAAACTAATTACAACAGTACATACAGTCTTGAAATATATATATTGATCAGATGGTTACAACCATTGAGTAGTTGATAAAAACTGTGTATCGATTAACTTGATTGGATTTTTTATCATTATTAAATTTTTATATTTAATGTATAACTAATGATTAAAAAGTAACCTTTCAAAACTCATCCAAAACAAGGGCCAATGTGGAGTCAAATTATTTGCTCGAATAGAAACGAATGCTTAAAAACTGACAACGCCGGCCTCTTCATGTCTGTTGAATACCTTGGATTTCACATGCTCATTATTTTCCTTCTTACAACGTCGTTTGGGGCTGGAAACTGGAAAGTGACTATTGTTCTTTAACACACAATTTTCTAACCATATGAAATGGTACAAAATTGATTTTCCCATCCAATATATGGGCAAATGCACACATAATTTGACTATTATCTTTTTTTTTTTGCCCCACTTTCTACCTCACTTTCCGTATGCATATATACATGTGGTGCGAATTTTATATAGTGGGATGACTTTGGCCGTGACTAGGTTTGAATTTTAGTTGTAACGTATACGCATAATTTGAAACTATGATATTATAATATATATATTTATATATATGACTTTAGATTAATTTGAAAGTTCCACCTACCCATATATAACAAACTAACTAATAAATTCCACTAATTAAAGGTCAAAACAAGTACAAAAATACTTATCCAGATAATAAGGTAATATATTTAAGTGTGGAAAACCTTGGTATACCGGTTCAAACTTTCCCTCTCGTCCTGCTTATTGATTCATTCAAGCTTGTTGAATATTTAATATTATATATATATAGATGAAAAGAAAATGAAGGCAAAATAAGAAAAAACCAAAACGCAACAGTCAACAGTCAAATTCTAACAACATAAAATATATATACCGCTGAGAAAGGATATAATTAAAATATGGTATCACCACACCCCTATAAATACTATAACTACTCCTCGCATGAACTAATTGTTCATATACATTGTTCAGCTAACTAATTTTTGATACTAGTATTTCTATCATGGCCGGGCTTCTAAACATAGCTTTGGCAATTCTGCTTCTTCTTGTTCTTGTACATTCGGAACAAAGCAGTGCTAGTAGGATACTGAATGATCACAAGGAAGGGCCAGTAAAGGAGGAGAAATTAGGGTTAGGGTTTCAGTCCCTACCGAGGGGTCCCGTCCCTCCATCTGGACCGTCCGGTTGCACCTACATCCCCGGGAGTGGAGGACCGAACTGTCCGCTCGGTGAGAAGCACTACGCCGGCGATCATGCCACCGTTTATCCTCTTCCTATGGTCCGGCTTGGTGTGGCTACTAGTAGAGATTAAACTCACAATCATATTCTTTGGTGATCATTATATCAACTCGGAAGATTAATCTTGTATTTGTGTTGTGTAGGCCATTACAATAGTTGATCAATTTCCCGTTGTTTATTTGGCTACGTACATCCTTTTTGTACATTAATCTAATGTATTCTTTCTCTCTCACTCTTAAGATCTGATGGTCAGCTCGTCTCTTTTGGGTAAGAGAAAGCTCGTAATTTCATATTCCTGAAAATTAATGTTGTCCAATTCATATATTTCTAGTCAACTTTTCTTTTTTTGGCCAGTATATATATATATAATATAGACTGGTTTATAGCATATATATATATATGTATATATATATATCTATATTAGTGCGTGATCTAAAGCTCCTTTCCTTCTTTTTTCTTTTTCTTCCTATTTGTAACAGAGATATCTACAGTCCCATGTAATGATTATATTATATATATAGACCGGATGGTTTTCAATTTAGTTACGTGACTTTTCCTTATCGTCATCGATTAATTAAGTCAGCTGTGTCTTATGTCTTTAATAAATGCATCTTATTGCATTAGGAAACTTAAATATACGTACATGTATTCATGTCTCTATACTAAGATTTAATTCACATATGTAAAAGGTTGTGTTAAGGAGAAAGGAAACGATTTTGATTTATATACCAAGGTGGGAAACTTTATTTTGACCGGAACTACTACTCAAATTATTCGAGCTACCAAATTAGCATTTTGAATATCTAAGAAAATGGACTCTTTTCTTTTTAATTTCTTCTTTGAATATTTATATATATATAACATCATGTTAAGTGTGGAAGCTTAATTCTTAAATTTGAATGTGTTCTGCCTGGACTGGTTGCCCTCATCTGTAATTAATTAGAGCACCACCATCAACAATGAGATAACGGTCATTTATAGCATTCCCGACATTTATAGCATTTTTATAGTATTTATATCATTTGCATGCATGTATTCATGTCTCAAATTAGCATTTTTTTGGGTTATTAGCAATGTCAATTCTTCAATCATGAGCATCCATTACTAATTTGTAATTTGGTCCTTCAACTTTTTTATTTTGTTAAAAGTTATTGAACAGTACTATTTGACGGGACTCGTGAATCTCATGATTCAAGTGCCTCCATATAATAGTGCCACGTATGAGGACCACAAACCACGTGGAAACCAGAGAAAAAAAACACGACTTTATTTTTTTTATTACGTTTAATAAAAAAGTAATAAATAACGAGTGAGTTTTTTCGGTGTTCATTCTTTTTAAAAATATTGATATTTTTTTTTTATTTTTTAACTGTTAAATTAATTAAATTACATTAAATTAAAAAATATATAAAATAAATAAATTTTAATATAAATTTAACAGTTAAAAAATAAAAAATATTGATGTTTTTTAAAAAAGAGAACACTAAAGCTTCGTTTAATTTACTGATTCAAATTTTTAATTTGAGCTGAGATATGATTTATGTGAGAATTTTTCACTGTAACAGAAAAAATTAAATATAACTTTTTATGAGAACTTTTAACTATAACAAAACTAAAATTAAAAACTTAAATTGATGAAATAAACGAGCATAAAAAACTCATAAATAATAATTTTAAGAGCTCTATAGTAGAAAAAAAATTCTAAATTTCTTAAAAGAATAATTCACACAAATAGTCTCTAACCTTTTTAATAAATAATAATTTAATTTTTATTTTTTTAATTTTAATAAAATAATTATTAAATTAATATAATTAAGTCATTTTCATTTAAATCCGTCAACTTATCCACGTTAAAACTCATTGTGATCTTTTAAAAGACAAAATTACCCTAAACTCATATGTGATACGTGTAAACGTGGCTCGCCTGCCACGTCTTGAAAGAGGTTTCTTCCAATAAAAAAAAAAGCCCAGTTCTTCACCTAGAGATCTCGTTGTTTTATCAGGTGGCCATGGCCATTTGAGATCGAAAAAAAAAAGCTAGAGATTTGAGATCTCGTCCGCGAGATCCAGGAAACGGCGAATGCATTCTTCATCGGTGGCGGACTTTGGCAGCGGAGGAGTATCAGGGCTTAGTTCTTCGTCGGCGGCGGCATCTCAAGGCTGAGTTTTTTGCTGAGTAAAGAGAAGTTTAGTCTCATTTATCAGTGATGTTACCAGATTCTTGGATTTTCGGTTTGCATGGTCCTGCCTTTTGGCTTTTAATTAAAAGAGGAATGGGTAATTCTAATGTTTCGTGTCCAATATTTCTACGTGGATGGGTTTTGTTTTGCCTCTTTTTTTTTTTTTTTTTTTGAAGAATTTATTTTGTCTTTCACGCTCCTCAATAAACGCATCTTCAAAAGTAAAATAAAATATGACAGATGGAAACACACGTGGAGTCGTTAGCTTACGACTTGGGATAGAAAGCATTTTCGTAGATAGTAACTATGAGCACGTTTTTTTTATCCATAAAACTCAAAAAAAAATAATTTAAATTTTAATTTTATTTAAATTCACATTTTTTTAAGTTTTAATTTTATTTAATTTTACTCAACTTTCTTCAAATTCTAACTTCAACTCAAATTATAACTCAAATTCAACTCAAAAACTACACTCAAATTACACTCTAAAAGAACAATCCCTAATTTTTTTCCTCTTAAAAATAGTAATATTAAGTGCAAAATGTTCTCTTATTATTATTATTATTATTATTATTATTATTATTATTATTAAAAACCCTTAATAACCAAAACCTTTTGCATGTCATGTGTATTCTTATAAAAATTTCAATCATCATGCGATTGTGACATTATCTCTAAAAAATTTCAGAAGTTACTCATTAATTTTAGTGTTATGGATTAAAATAGTAAAAAATTTAACTTCATATTGATCAATTTTTTGAAATTAAAAGTTCCAGGTGTGTTTTGATACACCGTATAATCACTCCATATTATTATTTAAGAATAATATAATGTTTGGCTGTTGGTAACCGAATTGAATTTGGATGCGGAAGCGTGGGGGAGGGCGGATCAAGTATAGGTCAAACCGGAAATACATCCTTAAATACTATCGCTAGAAAGTCAACCTTGTTATTGATCCGAAAGAACACTTTCCGTAGGTGCGGAATCGATGCCGCTGTGAAGCCCCTTTTGAATCTCACGGTGTTGAACTAACGATGGAGACCAATGGGTTGTATTGTCATACAACCCTCTCCCACTCACTATTTTGCAAATATGTATTTTGTTTGAAAAACATCTCATGGTTCTCAAATTGAAAAATAAACAATTTATTTTTCCGATATGTGAAATTCCAAAATTTAACTCTTAAATTCAATTTCACATGTAACAATATTTTGCAAATCAATTTTGCAACTTAAATCAATTTAATCACATTAAATCGATTTTAGCACATGGTTCTTATTTTATTTTATTTTTCTAAAACACTTTTATAATAAATAAAATAAATAATAATAAATGCGCGTGTATGTATGGCATGTTATAAAACATATGAGTATGCACAATATATCTATATGACATGTTATATGCATGGGCATATAATATATAATTATTAACATAAAATATAATTATATGCAATCGGCTATTGAGATGGATTTGACCGGGTCCCATGAAAAAAATAAATTACAACCAAATCGAATAGATAAATAATTACAATAATTATTTTCTTCCATTACATCAAACGGATCTTCGATTTTTGAATTGTTTATTCTTCGGCTTCATTCTTTGTCTTCGGGTCGGATTTCACCTTCCTTGGGGTCCAGAACTTTTTTGGATCCTTCAACACGCATTACGAGGGTTTTAGAAACCTTCGGGCCCGTTCGGGGTCCAATCAATCGCATCAGGGCCAATAGCCTCACACTGGCCTGCTTTCTGGGTGATTTTTGGGAAATTTTCTAGGCAGATTTGGGGTTGTTTCTGGGCATCTTCAAAGCTTCAAACTTGATATTCCATTTGGTTGCCGAATCGAATTCGGCGGCGGAAACGCAGCGGAAAGGCGGATCGTGTATAACAAAAATTTTCATGAAACTTTCGAGATACTCTATAGATTATATTAATTTATGCATGAATAAATTAATCTCATTAATTTATATCATTCAAGGTTCAACTGAAAAATACCTGGTAGCCGACTCGGATGATAACTTGAATTTCTTTGACCACGAACAGTCCTTGCTCCAAGCTTTGTGTTTAGAATACCAAAGTCTTCCACGTCAATTCCTTGATTCCACGTAGACGTATGTGTGGGCACACGTGAGACAAAATAGGTTTTTGAAACACTCGAATTTCCACAAACACCAACGCATGCACGATGTGAAATTTTTGGAGAAAAATATTTTTCACTCTTTTCCTCTATATGAGAATTTTGGCCACAAAAATTAGGGCTCAATAAGTGTGTCAAAAAATTGTTTCACAATTTTCTATCTATCTCATATTTAAAAAGTAGAAGTCAAACTTCAAAATAGAATCAAATCCTTATCTCCAATTTTGAATTTTGAACAAAAAATCCCTTCCCCTTATCTCTTTGATGGCCACCCTAGGGATTTATCCCTGTGTGTGTGGCGCCTAAATCAGATAAGGAAGGAAGAGATTTTATCCTTTATCCAGTAGTCCAATTTTAATTCAGATTCAACTTCGAATTTAAGTCAAACTTAAATTAATTTGAATTCTAAATTGAACAACTTATCAAATAAGTTTAAATGGATAAATCTAGATGTGTTCAAATTCAAATTTAAATAATCACATTATTTAAATAATAATTAATTCTCAATTAATTATTTTCGAGTGTTTAATTTTAGAATTCCGTAATTCTAAAATTCCCATTTTGCCCTTTGTGTCTGGCAGAATTACTAGGACGACGCGGGGACTAATGGACCTATAATTCCGAGCTCCAATAAAATTAATAATCAATTAAACACTTTAATTAATTAATTAATTATATTAATTCTAATAGTTACTCCACTATAAACTTGGAATTGCACTCTCAAAATTATAGATATAAATTACTTCTAAACTGTGAAGTGTCCATTTGATATAGCCATTGCATATATATCAATCCTCCATAAATAATTCATAATTAGAGCCAGGTAGAATCCATTAACATCTCTAATTATATCTTTATCCTTGAGTACCATTGATTCTCTAATGGACAGTGATTCATAAAACACATTCATGAACCAGAGTGCTCTTACTAATCCAAGTATCGAATCAACACTCAAGAGAATTATTTATCTGCTTCTCTCTTAAGAAGGAATGGATTCCATCTCGTATAATAACATTCCCAGCTACCTATTTCATTATGTCTCCAAAATACAAGGAATAGGATTCAGGGTTTCAGAATCCGTACCGAGTAAATCAAAAGACATAAATCCATAAATAGGAGTTTGTTAAGAACTCAGGATTAAGATCATTCTATATATGACCATCAGTAGACTCAATTAGAATTTCTATGCTTAACGAAAATTATTAGAAATTCATATTGTGTCTGCGTCCATGTTCCACATAATCTCATTATGCGAAATACACTCATTCAATATCTTGCCATATTAACAGTGCGGATAACACCGTTCCATTCTAAATGGGAATGACATGTATTAATAATGTTTTAATTAAATAAATTCATTATGAACAATTACTTTTGATTATTATCCTTAAACATTATCCTCTCATATATAACACTTATATACCATGTTTAAGGTTACATAAATAATCAAGGAATTTTATTTGATATTCATAAAATATTCATAAATATATGCACATAAAATGATGAATAAACTATTTTATTAAATAAATAATAAATATCATTTTACATCTCATGCTTTCAGGACACTATTCCCAACATTCCATGCCTCCTTTTGATTCAAAATCAAAACCCTAATTCTACCAAAATCCTAGAATTACAATAATTCTAATCCTGAATTTAATTACTGATTCATGGAACCATATAATTAACGACCAAATCCACCATCCATACATTCATCAACCTGAATCAAATATAAACATCCATAAATGCAAGTGGCTACCCATCACATACATACATAATTAAATATCACATATTTAATATATTAATTTTAATTATTAAATAATCGAAGCATAAATTAATATCGTCTATAGACCGCTCTGATACCAATTGTTGGTAACCGAATCGAATTTGGATTATAAATAATTCTATCCTAATTCTACGAAAATCCTAGAATTACAATAATTTTAATCCCGAATTTAATTACAAATTATTTATAATGAATGACTATAACCGATTTATGGAATCATATAATTAACGACCAAATCCACCATCTATACATTCATCAATATGAATGAAATATAAACATTCATAAATGCAAGTGCCTACCCATCACATACATACATAATTAAATATCACATATTTAATATATTAATTTCAATTATCAAATAATCGAAGCATAAATTAATATTGTCTATAGACCACTCTGATACCAATTGCTGGTAACCGAATCGAATTCGGATGCGGAAGCGTGGGGGATGGCGGATCAAGTATAACAAAAATTTTCAACATTAGATACTAGATTGTAGACATAATTTATATAGATACACTAATTTTAAGGTGTGGGATACTATGATTCCATAAGAGAAAACAGAGTAGTAAGTAATAAAAGTGAACAAATTTTCTATTGATATAAGAAAGACAATACACAGAAATATAATTGATTTTAATCATTGCAGAAATGACTAACGTGAAACGTTGATGTTCCTTCTTGGTTTCACTCCTGTGTTTTGGAGTTTCTTGGAGTATTCAGTTTTCTTTCAATGGATACTTTTATATTATCAAGAGTTGAGAGCATACATAAAACTGTACAGTTGAGAGGATTAATAAAACCGTACAGTGCACTAACTCAAACATGAACGTGAATTGTGGAGACTGCGCGGGTTCTTTATTTTTCTTTTTAAACTATATTTCATTTTATGGCGCCAATTTCTTTTTCATTTTTTGTTTTTTCTTGTAAACTTAACTTGCATTTTTATTTAGTCTAACGAGTTAAATCTTTTTATTTTTTTATTTTTTATGCTATTTATTTTTCCTCTAACAATAGTCCTACTTATCCAAACTTTTTTTATTCTTTTATTCCTCTCTTTTGTGTGTGTGTGTGTGTGTGTGTGTGTGTGGTGTGTGTGTGTGTGTGGTGTGTGGTGTGTGTGTTGTGTGTGTGTCAACCTCTTCCTTAAAACTATAATAATTTGATTTACTAAAAAAATATTATAGTAATAATTCCTTGCCGCAGAATCAGCGGAAAACTATGAAAATCTCCTATTTTTCGTTACCCACATCTCAATCAACCTCTTATATATAATATATATGGGTATATCTTAGTTGGTTAATTGTTTAATTGATTATATAAAAAAACTATATTTCGCTAAAAAAAGATCTTAGTTGTTTATTAATTTAATGACTAAAAGTGCTTCAGTCACTAAAATTGTAAGATTTTATGTTGTTCAATGACTAATAGTTTAGTCGCAAAAAACATTAAGCTTTTAGTGACCAATTTTTGATCGCTAAATATTATTTTCAGTGACTAGGTTATTTTAATCATAAAAATTTAATCTTCTCTCCATTTTTAATATTTGGCGCCAAAGGTTTTTGCAATTAAAAATGCATTTAATAACTAAATATATCTTTTGGTGACTAAAAAATGGTCGCTGATAATTTTAATTCCGAAAATAATATACCTCTTGACTAAATAATTCAACGACTAAAGTTTTATCAGTGAAAGATATATTTAACGACTAACTAGTTTTAGTCACTGAAAGTGTAATTTCTTTTCATATATCAAATTAAGGACAGAGTTCTACGGAAATTTGGCACAAAACTAAAGAGCTGAGTTAAGATAGATTTGCTAATTTTCTGAATATAATCCATATTATTTTTTTTTTTTGGTTGAAATGAACATAATCCGTACTCTATAGTTGATTGCTCACGTTCATTGGGCCTAACACCCTGGTCCAAAATTAAGGGAGAAAGAGAAAAATAGGCTAAAATTTGACATGAATTAAAATTAATAGACTAATAGTTTACATAAGTTAATAAATAGGCTAAATTGTTATTTTTATCCATAACTTGTCTGTTATGAACCATAACTTGATAAGTTATTATTCATAATTGTCCATAACTTGTCTGGTTATGAACCATAACTTGACAAGTTTGTCCATAACTTATCTGGTTATGAACCATAACTTGACAAGTTATGGCCTATTAATTTCTATAACTAAAAATTAGCCTATATATTTTCTTAAGTTTTTCATATTGGCCTATTTTCTACTATTTTTCCAAAATTAATTATTTCAAGAGCCTTAGAAAAGTGTAAATGAGATCCAACACCATTAATTATGAAGTCAAGTCATTTATTCATATTATTTAGAGAAAATTGCCAAAGTTTGTGGTTCTAAATTTTTAGCACTTACTTTTAATTAAAATTTTTTTAATTAATATAGTTGTTTGACTAAGAAAGATATGTTACTAAAAAATAAAAGACAAAAATCAAAACTTACGTACGAGGTATTTTGTCTCCTTTTCTCTATTATTTATGAATAGAATTGAGCTTAAATCTTTCCACATAATTAGCATATTCCATACCAACGCTCTTATTCCTTTAATTCGCAATTTCACCCGTCTTAGGAACTCGTAAAATTGTCAACGTCATGTGATGATATGAGATTGAACTTTGTTGTCGTTGGCTTCACTATGGCTGAGAATTGGATGTCTTCAGAACACTAGTTCAAGTTATACCTCTCTTCAAAAAGGGAAGATCGGAGATGGTGGAGGGAGGACGGACCTACTGCGGCGGAGCAAAATTGCGGTGTGGTGGAATTTGGGGGTTGGAACTTGGATGAGAATTGAGAAGAGTGCACGAGAGGTTGATTGTTTTTATTTCTTAAAAGTTTTTTAAAGGAGATTAAATTAGATCTAATTTGGTATTTAGATTTTTATGGGATAAAGAGACAAATATACCCTTTTAAATCATGGGTTTAGATTTTTATTCTCTCTTAATTAACATCTTTTTTAGTCAAATACTTGTATTAATTAAAAATAAAGAATAAAAATCTAGACTCATACGCTTGAAAAGTAAGTTCAACAATTTTTTAGATTCTTATAGTACCTGCTCCGAATTTAGAAAACTACCATGTTGGGTAATAGGTGGTTTAGGATTATTCCATAAACTAACGATGTGCAGTTTATGGGCTTGACTTTACTGGTTCAGAAAAGAGTATTAAGCATAAGAATCTCATTTCCATCCATTAGCAAATTCCCTTAATAAACATATAAACGTATGGAAGGTATATGCAATTAGGCAGCAAATGTTAATTTTATGCATAACTCAACATTAATCATATAGAACGCATACAAGAACAATGCGACATCATAAAAGCTTTCATCACATTATACATATAAGAGGTGAATACTGAATAGCTTTAAAGGAACACAATTTGAATACAAATTAAACAATAACAATATATGCAGTACGGATCATATTATAATGCTGAAAAATTAATTAACCGCGCGCTTAATTATATATTAGAAATTACTCTTAACCAATTATAGGAACCCTAGTGACAATGCCATTTTCGTTAACCCAAACACGAACCCTATCAATCCGAATCTCCATAGTCACAAACGATCCTTCTGGCACAATGTTGACAGACGTCACTGAAGGATTCTCAGATTTGATTTTCTTCTCAGCAACATCACTATTCATCCCTACCAGCTCAGGCCATGAATTCTTACCTGCCAAATATATATACGCATGAACATGTGGCCACGAAGCCAGAAATAATGAGGAGGAATAAATAAATAAAGAGATGTAGAATTTTCTGGTGAAAGAAGCAAAAAACAAATTTCATGTATAAAATTAAAAAGAAAAAAAATTCAGGCGGGACCTTAATTAGCTCATCTGTAAGTGTGTGCGCAAATATATATATATATATATATATATACATATATATATACACACACACACACACACACACACACACACACACACTAAGAGAAGACAGATTAAAGCTTTGTAATTCTTTATACCTTGAGAGTTGGATGCCATGTTGAGATTCATTTGCCTTCTCTCCCTTGTTCTCTCTCTGTATGTCATAGCTAAGAGGAGATATATATTGTGCATTTATATTATCGTGCATTTCAATATTTAATTTGTGTGGTAACACGTAATATTCATAACATATTGTATTGACTTTCTCGACGCCTGTATATTATTTTAAATAATCGTTTGCTTTCGGGGTAATCTATTCCCCCCACCGCCCTCTCTCTTGTCTTTTCCTTAAATTTGTAATTTTTTTAATTATTATTTTAATATATCGAATGGGAGATTTAGTGGATGTCAATTCTTGTCTTTGATGCCAATTTTTTTCCATTATTACTTTCTTTTGTTAAAATTAAAAGCGATATTACCAAGAGAGATCTGGGAGAATGATAGATATAATTAAAAAAAGTAGAAAAGGAATCAATCTCATTTATATGTTAATAATATATTATTTTAATAAAATTCACGTATTAAACATAAAACGGAGAAAGTGACAAAAAAAAAAAAAACACAAAAAATGATATTAACATTTTTTATTGAATAATTGGTATCAACAATTAATCTATAAAAATTAATTGCCCTGATGACCTATATTTACTCACAACTGTTGCTCATTTGCATTAATTGTTGTATAAATTTTTCTTCTCAAAGGTCCATCGAGTATTAGAATATCCTAATCAATAGTTAATTCCTAGACGATGATTACTATAATGTCGAAATCAAGGTTAAACTTGACCTCTTCGTTTCAAGGAAATAATAATTGAAACTAATTGTTCTTGTTTGTATTTATAGGCATCAGCAGGCTTGATTTTCAAAAGAGAAAAGAAAAAAAAAGCCAACTAATATAGAACGAAGATTACCTATATTCTGCCGAATGTCGTACTTAAAAGAATACTTAGCGAGGATTTCTTTTTTTATTTATTTGTTTATTTATTTTTTTGTGTTGGAAAAAAAAAAATCTTTTTGCAATAGAAAGAAATAACAAATGAATGTCGTTCGTACGTAAAAGATAAAAGTTTACTTAAATTGAACTAGAGTTTGTCTCAATGAATTAAAGACTAAATGCCAAAGTACGTATGCAATGTTAAAGAGTAATTCCAGGAAAATAACTATTTCCCTTAAAAATCTTATAGTAAATGGGGATTGTGCTCATGAAATTCTAAGACGGTTGGCCGCCTGCGGGACTTAGTTGTACTTATGAACAGAAATTGAAATTTACTTAATTTTTTTTTGTGAGAAAAGAAGCAAAACTTATAAAACAAAAAAAAATAATAAAAAAAAACGGTTTGGGAACAAAAACATTAAAAATAATGGTAAGCAAAAATAGACATGAAATATAATTTGAGTAAGATTAATATTGCAGATAATGCACTCCTGATTCTTCTTCTTCTTTTCTTTTCTATTTTTTCTGCTTTGCTGCCTATGTGAGTAGCATGCCATCTTATCTTTTGTTGTTGTTGTTGGCATTTGGGCTTGAAGCCCACTAGTTGTTCTAGCCCACAAATGGGGCGGAACCTAACAAACTCCCCCTCCGCATCATTTGGTGGGCTCAATTAAGCCCGTTCTCTACTTCAAGTTTCTCCTTAGGCAAAGTCTTCGTCAACATATCTGATCCATTCTCACCGCTGTGGATCTTCTCTAAGTATAATTGCTTCCCTTCAAGCACATCATGAATGCAGTGATATCTGACATCAATACGTTTGGATCTCGAATGAAATGCTAAATTCTTAGAGAGAGATAGATGGCACTCTAACTGTCGTTGTAGACAATACACTTCTCTTGTTGCATGCCCAGTTCTTCAAGAAACCTCTTCAACAACAAAACTTCGTTGCAACCTTTAGTAATTGCTATGTACTCAGCTCCTGTGGTGGATAAAGCGACACACTTTTGTAGCTTGGACTATCAAGAGACTGCTCCCCCTACAAAAGTCATCAGGAATACCAAAATAGACTTCCTGGAATCAATGTCACTTGCCATGTCTGAATATGTGTACCCATCTGGAATAGGCTCACCACTGCCAAAGCATAAATGTACCCTGGAAGTACCTCTCAGATATCTCAATATCCATTTTACTACTGCCTAGTGTTCTTTTCTAGGATTAGAGAGAAATCAACTAACAACTCCAACTGCATGAGCAATATCTGGCTTTGTACAAACCATGACATACATTGAACTGCCAACTGCAAATGCTTATGACACTTTGCTCATTTCTTCTCTTTCTTTCTCACTTGTAGGGCATTGTTTAATTGTAACCTTGAAGTGACCTGCAAGTGGAGAATAAACAGCCTTGGCCTTACTCATATTGAATCTTTTAAGAACCTTTTCGATGTAGCTTTCTTGAGATAACCATAACTTCCCATTCTTCCTATCATGGGAGATCTTCATACCAAGTATCTGTTTCATCGATCCCAAGTCTTTCATGGCAAATGACTTGCTTAACTCTTTCTTTAGCTTCTCAATCTTGCTAGCATCATGGCGAACGATCAACATATCATCAATATATAGCAGAAGGATGATGAAATCATCACTGGAGTGTTTCTTAATGAAAACACAATGGTCAGATGAAGTCCTAGTGTACCCATGACTATCATGAAAGAGTCAAAACTTTTTGTACCAATGTCTTGGTACTTGTTTGAGCCTATACAAGCTCTTCCTCAACTTGCACACAAGATGCTCTTTTCCCTTGACCTTGAACCCTTTTGGTTGCTTCATAAATTTTTTTTCTTCTAAGTCACCATGAAGGAACACAATTTTGACATTAAGTTGCTCTACCTCTAAATTCAAGTGGCTAGCTAGACCAAGAACACCTCTGATGGATGACATCTTCACAATAGGAGAAAATATTTCTTCAAAGTCAACACCTTTCTTCTGACTAAACCCTTTCACAACTAACCTCGCTTTGTACCTTAGTTGTGAGCTATTGTTCTCAGTTTTCAACCTATAAATCCACTTGTTCTTGAGTGCTTTCTTACCTTTAGGTAACTTCACCAAGTCATAGGTGTGATTCTCACACAAGGATCTCATATCTTCTTGCATGGCTTTAAACCACTCTTGCTTCTTCTCATATGAAATAACTTCTTGGTAAGTTTTTGGCTCTCCCCCATCAGTGAGCATCACATACTCATTAGTAGTTTATTGACTAGGCATACGACACTCTCTTATAGATCTTCTCACCCGAGACTCAATTGGTGGTGCTGGTGGTGCTTGTTCAACTTGGTCAACTGGCTCTACATCATCAATTGGAGGGGCTTCATCATTAACAACAACACCACCATCTTCTTGAACATCTCCCCCTTGATGTATTCTTTACAAGTGGAGAAATTGGATCCAAATTTACAGAAATTTTAGCAGAGAAACAAGACTTTTCACCCTTGTTACCATCATCAATCACTTGGTCTTCAAGGAAGGAAACATCTCTACTTCTAACAATTTTCTTGTTCACCGGATCCCATAATTTGTACCCAAATTCCTCGTGGCCATAGCCTAAGAAAATACATGGTTTTACCTTATGATCAAGCTTGGATCTCTCATCTTTAGGAATATGAATGAACGCCTTGCATCCAAAAACTCTCAAGTAATCATAAGAGACATCTTTCCTAGTCCAAACTCTATTTGGAACATCACCATCCAAGGCAGCTACTAGAGAGAGATTAATCAAATCGAATGTGGTTCTCATGGTCTCCCCCCAAAAGGACTTAGGAAGCTTTGTATGAGAAAGCATGTACTAGATTCTTTCTTCAATTGTTCTGTTCATTCTCTCCGCTACACCATTAAGCTGAGGTGTCTTAGCTAGAGTCTTCTCAAGCCTGATTCCATGGAGTTTGCAGTAATTCTTAAATGGTCCCTTGTACTCACCACCATTATCAGTGCGAACTGATTTCAACTGTTTTCCTATTTCTCTTTCAATCTTGGCATGAAATTCTTTAAAGACATCAAGCACCTGGTCTTTAGTTTTCAAAGCCGTAGACCAAACTTTTCTTGAATGGTCATCGATGAAGGTCACAAAGTAGAGTGCACCTCCAAGAGTTTTAGCTTGCATCTAACATACATAAGTATGAATCAAATCAAGAATATTTGATCTTCTAGATGGAGGGTGTGAATGAAATGCAACTCTATGTGTTTTTCAAGCTAAACAATCAATACAAGTTTTAAGAGGCATACCTTGCAAACTAGGCAGGAATTGCTTTCTAGCAAGAAGTTGTAGTCCTTTCTCACTGACGTGGCCAAGCCCCTTATGCCATAGATCAATGCATACACCCTTCTGAACAACATTTATCTCTCCTTTGTGGAGCTTAGCTCGCATGACATATAGTGTATTCATTTTCTTTCCTCTTGCAACCACTAGAGAATGTTTGGTGAGCTTCTACTCACTTTCACCAAAATAAATAGTAAAACCCTCATCATCAAGTTTGCCTATGGAGATCAAGTTTAGGTAAATATTCAGAACATGCCTAACATCCTTGAGTACCAACTTGCTTCCAGAATTAGTTTCTAAGCAAATGTCTCCAATGCCCACAATTTTAGAGGCACCACTGTTTCCCATTTTGACACTACCAAAATCACCGGTAGAGTAAAAAGTTAAGAAGTCACAATGAGGAGTAACATGAAACAAGGCGCCAGAATCAATCACCCAATCACTTTTCTAGCACACAAGACTAACACAACTATCATCACAAATGATGGTAACATCACCTTCAGCGGTTACTGTATTAGTCTATTTCTCATCTTTATTTCCTTCACCCTGTTCTCTTTTCTAAATTCTGCATTCTTTCTTCATGTGACCTATCTTGTTGCAGTGATAACACTTGATATTTTTCATGTTTTTAGATTTTCCCCTGAATGTATCCTTTTTGCCATGACCTTGAGGATGCCTACTTTTACTTCTTCCACGCCTTCCTTGTTTTTCAGAAACAAGTACCTTAGAAGAAGATTCACCATTTTCCTTTCTTCTGGCTTCTTCACTCAACAAACTTTCTTTAACCATCTCCATGGTTAGCTTTCCTCCAGACACTAAAATGCTTAGTGATACCACTAACATTTCCCCACTGTCAGCAAGGAGCTAAGAAGTAACAATGCTTGCAACTCATCTTCAAGAGGCATTTTCATTGTGGCCAATTGGCTCACCAAGCCTTGGAAATCACTAGTATGCTCAGTCATACTTTTTCCATTTCGTACTTCAAATTCACAAGTCTTCTAATGATCGAGGCTTTATTTTTAGAGGTATTTTGCTCATACATAACCTCTAATTTCTTTCAAAGTGCGTCGGCTTCCATTTCTTCAGAAATATGATTAAAAATATATATTAATATCAACCCATTGCCTAATCATAGCAGCATCTTTGATGTATAATATTTCTCAATCATCATCATTTATTTTTTCTGGCTTTAACTTGCCCATAACAGGCCCATACAAATCTTTAAGAATAAGCAAATCTTGCATTTTGCACTTCCAAATGGAATAATTTGTTGAGGTTAATTTTATCATCCCATACGAATTTTGTTCTTCTATTTCAACACACAAGAATTAGGCACTAGCCAACTAAAGTCTTTGATACCAATTTGTTGGGAAAACTAATACTAATAATGCGGAATAAAACTTTCTCTTTGTGTGCTAAAATAGGATCTCAAACAAAATGCCAACAAAGCCAAACAACTAATGCACCAATTAATCAAAATAATCAACCACAAATGAAACATTAATTTTTTAGAGTGAAAAACCTCTCAAATTGAGAGTAAAAACTACGGGACTCTTAGGCTACTTAAATTTCTTCCACTATATTAACAATGAGATTATAAAGTTTCTCTCTAGAATTAAACTAGAGGCTCACAACAATAATATAATTAAGAAATACTATTCTTGGTTCACCAACAATATGGACATCATCATCAAAGATGAATAAAAACAATAACACCAAAAAAACTCTTAGGTCTCACCAAAATAGGAGTACTCAAGAGAGTACTAAAGAGAGGCTAAATGAGAAATCAAGTCCGATAGATTGGAAGAGCTCGCCATAAGGATTCTCTACGTCAAATTTGAGCTGAAACCGACAACGTTTCGCCACCCAATAATCTTGCACAAACACCAAAACCCTATCCCTTTTCTCTTTCTCTCTCTCCTTTTCTTCCATTCTCTTTCTCTGGTTTTCTCTCGGCTGCACACTGCACTCCCGATTCTCCTTCTTTTCTTTTCTATTTTTTCTGGTTTGCTGCCCACGTGAACAGCGTGCCATCATATCTTTTTTTGTTGTTGTTGGTGTTTGGGCTTGAAGCCCACTAGTTGTTCCAACCCACAAAATGGGGTGGAACCCAACAAAAGTTTACATATTATTATATCTTTATGACGATAACTCGGCAACGTATACATATACATTTCTAATCAGATTTGATCCGCGCACGCTAAGTTTGCTTAAGATAAATTAGAGCGAAAGTGGATAAGGCTATATGACGTTCATATAGTAAAACGACAGAAATAATTAAACCAATTTTGATTTGGTACTTCGTGCACAGTCCAAACGACAGTAATTATTACATTAAAACTCTTATTTGGTTTTTCACCTCGTCATAAAATGATGGAGAACAAGGTACCTACCCATTATTTCATAATGAAAACACAACTTAATTTGATAGGACATGACAAAAACAGGCCATTGTATGGTCCATTATTGACCAATTGTTAACTTCTTACAATCGGCATTAATTAATTACTTATTAATTAAAAGTTTCTAGGCAATTCTGGGAGGAATGGTAACAACGCTTCAAGTATTGACAAACACTCAAACCCTAGTGCAAACATATTGTCGATCGACGTTTGTTGTTTCTGACGCAATTTGTGCCATCACATTAGGGTTCTCCTTCTCAATTAACTCCTTCGCAACCTCTCCCTGTACTCTGAGGAGCTCCGGCCATGAGCTTTTAACTTTAAAAGATAGAAAAGGAAGAAAGAGCTTAATTTGTCACTATAATAGAACTAAATAATCATGTGCAATTGTATGAAAATTTGCATAAGAATGTCCTACATGATTACGTACCTTCACACTGATCTGCTTCTAAAACAACAAATCAGTACTACTCTCTCCTAGATTGTTGTTACAATTGATTATAATATTGGTGATATTGTTGTGTGGAAATGTTACGAGATTCTGCGCTATCAATTTCCCTTATGGCGTTTCCACATTATTGACTTTCTAGCTGCCCGCATGACTAATTGAAAGTACGCATATATGTACTTATCCACTCATGATGTTCACTTTAATATACGTGCACATATAGTATGAGTTTTTTTTCATGATATTTTTTTTTATTTGGTCAATCGCCCCAAATTAACTTTAATAAGCCATTCTATAATGTACTCAATTTTTTTTTATATAAAAAAAAAAATAAATATTGTCGACTGTTAAAGTTTAAACAAAAATAACCCCGCGTATGTTGCAATAGCTCGCTTTGAAGGGCAAATATTATAATTTATATGTGGTGCCGGAGCATATCACTTCTTGTGCAAGGGGATACTTCTAAGCTCTATACCAAATTTTAACACTAGTCATCAAATTTGCACACCTTACAGTATAATATTAAAATCATAAACAATTTTCTAAAATTATAAGTTGAGAGAGTAGCTTGCACATTTGAGTAGAGAAGTTTGGAGGTCACAAATTATTGAACTGCCAAAAAACCTTATGTTCTAATAATTTATATGTTGCCCAATACGATCATATGGATTAACCTTTCTAAAGACTAAAACGAAAGAAATTCATTCACAAAAACAAAAGTCAAGGGATATATAAAAGAAAAGGGCATAAGTTGTTTAATGAAACGCCAATAGTAATTTCTAGAACCAATTGGATCGATTAAAATGCGGGAGATTTATCACCAAGAATATATTGATGCTTCACCATATTCTGACACAAGATATTTTTTTAACATTTATTAGTTGTCAGTTCCCAGACCCTATTTAAATTAATTTGAATAAATCCATGAATCCTCCGCAGCTAAAAGAGTTATAATAGCCTTTCATTAACACTAAATATAAAAATGTACATTTTTTAACTTATATGTTCTATTCTAATATATTCTCTTGATATAATCAATCAATGCTATTAGTAATATAACTAATTAAAAAGTCAGTCGATCAGTTTTGGGATCTCCCCAGCAAAACAAACTAATTAAGCCCATTAACATTAATGTCATAAGTTAAATGAAGTTACTTAGTTACAGAACATTAATGTTATAACTTGTAAGATTTACTCTTTTCAGGTTACGTAATTAAAGATATTCAATTTTAGCTGTTCAAATATATAGTACTATGTTATATATGAATATGAACATAATGGGACTTGCAGATTATAAAGACAGTGATTTAGAAAATGATATTGTAGCTGGCCAAACGTTGAAATTTCCAATATTACTTGTGTAAATGGTCTCAAAACCAGAGGTTATAGGCTAATTATAGAGCCGTGTATGACAATAGTACTGGCAATTCGCAAAGATCATATTATCTACTATGGCTGCGGTCAATGAATAAGTTTGAAAATGAATTAGGTGTGTAACTTTGAAGCAGGAAAATTGGAAATATAATTATCATTCTAAAACAACACATATTTTTCCTTAATTCACACACACACACACATATATGTATATATATATATATATATATATATGTATGCATATATACACACACTTATCTACTCATTATCGACGACTAGTTAATCTCCGGAAATAATAAAATAAAAATAAAAATTGCGACATGCTCCTCTCCACTAACACGCCCAAACTCATCCTCGATATAGTATATCATTGAAGTAAAACTCTGTTGTTCTACCAAACTAGTTGAACTTTCTTTTCCTTTTTCTTTGTCTTTTGCTTTTATTCAAAATTGTAAATTCTTACACTTTTAATTGCCGAGATCAACATAATTTTAATTTTTAAATAGAAGGCTTTCAATACTAAAGTGATCATTTCATCATCAATTAGTCATGATCTTTTCGATTGAATAGAAAAACCCAAATTTGAGTAGTGAATTGCCCAAAAATCTGCAGCTCAGTAGTGGGTTAAGTGAGAATAGTAGTATCATTGACAATCAACAAGAGGTTTGTTACAATGATATTTTTGGGTGGTTCATTTGCTATATGCTATTCTAACTTAAGAGGAATTTAAGAATTATTTTTCACATTTTGGTGGTATAACAGATGTTCAAAATAAAATTCTCAATGACACCTTTATAATTGCACATTTAATACCTAAACTCATACTGTAAAAGCACGCCATATGTTATTTTTTGTAAAATATTTAAGAGGAAAATTTAAAAGAGTTCACAATTTTATGGGAAACAGAAGTTACAAAATGTAGTTCGGGGGCATTTAGTAACAACGCTTATAGTTTGGGAGCTAAACGTGTAATTTTCCCTAACTAAAAAAACCAAGTGTGATGCAGAATTACTAGCCACATGTTCCCAGTATAGTGTTTTCTGCACTGTTCATTGACATTTTACTTCCCAGACAGCAGAATGTTCGCTTATAATTAGGGGTGTAATTTGGCCGGGTAGGCTTGGGTTGTGGTGAAAAATTTGGCCGAGCCGCACTGTGTGAGTTGAGAAAACTTTAGGCCACAACACCCTCATAAGCCCACAAACCTGTAACCTATCGGGTGACCTCGAGTAGGCTCGGGTTACTTGGGTTACTCGAGTTAAAATATGCTATTAAGTACATTTTCCTTTCTAACAATACACAGCCCACCAAAAAATTCTAACAGTACAACCCACCAAAAAATTCTAACAATACGCAAATTAATTTGTCATTAGAGGGCTTTTTGCAATGGCCGACATTTGTTGTGGACTAGCGAGCAACGGCGAGGCATTCGTGATGAGCGAATCGAGCTCCCACGCTACCTGGCGCCGGTGTGGTGCCTCTGACGAACGTGAATGAGAGAGGGCATAAGCATTCGAAAGGAAAGATCCAGGACTGTAGGAACACGATGGAGAATTGCGGAGGGCCCTTGGTGAGAGAGGGAGTTTATGCGGCTTTGAGAGAGATGCTGTCGTGCTCCTCGAAAGAGGCGGACGAACCCTGACACTGACGAGTTGCGTCTGAGGATGGGTTTGACAGTGGTTGGGGCGATAATGGAGAAGATGGTTGGGGCGATAATGGAGTTTGCGCTGCCGGGTCGGGCAAATCAGGTGAAATTCTACCCGCCCCACAGCCCAACCCGCACATTGCGGGTTGAGTCTATTTGAATCTGATTTTTTTTAAAAAAATAAATACAACCCTATATTTTCGGGTCAGATCGGGTCAGACCGGACGAGTTAGCCAGGTTCGGACTCAATTCTTACACCCCTACTTATAATACTTCAAGTTATCTTGTCGTTCAGCCATAAGAAATTAGCTATTATTTTAGATTTTAAATTTTTTTTCCTGTCTATAAAATGTCGCCTTCAACACTGGTAAACCTTCTTAATTACATTATTCCCACAAGAATAGTGTTCCGTCCACCGGTATTAGTTAGTATGGCTAATCTGGCCCTTCCCCCTTCTTTTCTGCAAGCTGGTGTCTCAACATTTGGTCCTCAGCTCTCCTTATGCCACGTGTGAAAAAAGGGGTCTGCCTGAGGGACCGTTGTCTAGGCGTATATATACTTACGTACGGAAGGAAACAGTTAAAAAGGTATTGTCGAAAGTTTATTAAGGTCTCGTTCACTTTATTGATTTGAGTTTTTAATTTTAGATTTTTACAGTAAAATTTTTTTAAAAAATGTTATATTAAAATTTTTTATTACAATAAAAAGCTTTCAGAAAATGTCACATATCAGCTCGAAATGAAAACTCGAATCCACGAAGTGAACGAGGCCTAAGTTTATCTATATATGTTTAGTAGAAGAATTCGTTTTCTGATTCGAATCATAATTCGTGATTCGTTATAATATTTTATCTCATAAAAAATATACATAAATTAAAAATAGTTCAAATCACATTAAATTAAGGCAAACGATAGAAATGACTTGTCTCTATTATTAGTTAAAGTAAACAGTTACATTGTTCTACCGTTTATAAGGCCAGAGAATTTGATTTTTCCAATGCCCCTCTTACTTTTCCTCAAAAAATGACTCGCATGCTTTTTCATGTCTTTAGCCACACATGAATGCATTATCTTAAGGGGACTGTACCCTTTTATAATAGTTACTTTTTTATATGAGAAAAGTGCAAAACTATCATTTTATAATTGTCACATTTCTATTATTGACTTTCTTAAGTATAACATATTGCCGTTTAATTAGAGTAGATCAACATAAATAACTTAAGCAAAAGGGACAATACTGAACGATGAGTGAAATAATCAATTCTAGAAAATGTAGCTTGAATTCAGGGAAACAATAGATAACTGGTTGGCTAATAAAACTAGAACACATGTGAACTAAATAGCATTCAGTAAGTAGGGAGAAGGACTTCAACGAAATTGAGCTTGACATGTGGCGCAAATCCTAGGGGTGATCACATCATTTTGTCGCACTATTGTTAGAAGAAGGAAATGAGTGCACATGGACCACACCACATACAATAAAATGTTGGAAAAGATGCTCTCTACCATGTGGGACCGCTGGTGTTATCTTTTGGTCCCGTTCATTTTGTCGATTCGAGATTAAAATTTGAGTTTTGTTATAGTAAAAAGCGATTAGAAACAGTCACATCTAACTTTTTTACTATAGTAAAAAGCTCTCACATAACATCACCTCTTAATTCGAATTAAAAACTTGAATTAATGTACAAAATGAGTCCGAATGTCTCCTCCTTAGCAAGTGTATTACATTTGTTCCTAGCAAAAAAAAAAAAAAAGTGTATTACACTTGCTGATCTAACCCCTTGGATTCCTTGGTTAGACGGCTGCCGTTGGAAACTGAAAATAAAATGAAATTTTAATTATTCATATTTATTTATTTTTAAGGATCTTATATAGTACGATAATATAAAAATATGTTAGATTTTTTATCAGTTAAATTTATATAAAATCACATAAAAATTAAAAAATATTCATATTTACTAATGAAAAAAATATGATATATCAATGCACTAAACATAAATATTGAGAATATACCTGACCGGTCAAGAAATTAATTTTTGGATATTAGATGTTAAAAAGGACGGTGATGATTAATCGTAATTTTGATTATTCTTTTCCTTTGAGGCAGAGGGGTATTCTAGTCTTGTAGGTTTGAAATAATCAATATAAAGTAATAGGAAATAGTACAAGAGTACAAGACGAAAAACGAAGCATTCAACAATAATTTTGAAGTGAAGGCCTAAAACATGTCGTTTATCAATAATCCATGATTTTTTTCCCTTAATTCTAATTTACTAGGTAACATTCGAAGGCTCTTTTTTTTTTTTTTTTTTTGCTTTGACATAGTACGATTTATTCGTCTTTGGGTAATGGTTTTTTTTTTTTTTAAAAAAAATATTCAAAAGTATTATTTTAGTTTACCTGAATAAAATTCTAGCTTTGGTTTTTTTTTTTTTTTTTTTTTTTTTTTTTTTTTAATTGAAAAACTATCCCATGTGTTTTTTTTTTCTTTTTTTTTTTTGAAAAAAAAACAGACAAAATATTCATTCTTTAATTTTTAGGTTTAATTTTTTAAAATAGCTAAATTGTCCTTAGATATCTCATATACTGTTGTGTTAGACTTTACCGGCTTCTAAACACTCCTCTTAGATTTTTTTTTCTTTCCTTTTTTCTTTTGAAGTGATCTTTTAAGAAATTTACAACACTAATTTTAACAAGTTTTCTTTTAGATTCTTTTTCAATTTTTATAAGAAAGTGAATTATTATTATTTTTTTTGAAATTCTATTTGGTGAAACATGCAGAATTTATTTACCAATTTGAGGTGAAAGTATATTGTAGTGTATAATAAACCAAACTTATTAGAATTACCCACTACCACTAACGTGACAAAAAAAAAAAATTACGTATATTTTTTTAATATATCACTTTCTTATTAAAATAAAAAAAAATTGTTCAAAATTGTGATATAAATTTCATAAGAGGGTCACTTTTTTTTTTTTTTTTTTGAAAAGATAAAAAAATTATAAAGGCGTGAATGGAGTAGTTTTTGTATCGCTATGATTAGGAAGTGCATTTGTTATTGTTGACGGTTAAATTTCACCCACAAAAAACCGGCCGGGTTACCTTGTGGTTTCCCCTTTGATTACCGGCCTAGGTGTGTAGTGAAAGTGTGAATGTTTGGTGGGCAAGTGTATTTGTGCGTTAACTGAACTATACGTAAACAAACACAAGGGATTTTAAAGTGGTTCACTTTGTAAAATTAGAGCTACATCCACTGTAATTTTGTATTTCTTTTGAGAGAACAAGAGTTTACAAGTTATGACTCTCTCTTTTCTTTCTTCAATTCTCGGATCTCTTTCTTGGTGGGGGTCTTCCCCATTTTATACTGGGCTTCCTTCTCTTAGTGGGTTTCCTTGATCGGTGAAAGCACTCAAGTGCTCTCCCTTGGTAGGCCCACTAATCAGCACTGCTCACTCAGCCAATTAGTCTTCTATTACGGCTTTGTGCTTCTCCGTAATGCTTTCCTATCCCCTGTGGGGCGGTTTGAGAGTTTGTAATTAATGCTAACAGACGTCTTCCACTTTTGCACGCAACCCGCCACGTCTTAAAAGAACGTTCCTCTCGTCGCCAGAGTCGTTTAGCCCCATTCGTCCTCTCCGGCGGTTCTTTCTGCGGTTGAGGAATCTCCATACCTTAATTTAGGCGGCACTATCCGTCGTCACTCTAGGGCTTTGCAGCTAATTAGGAGGGAAACGTAGATGTCAAGGGTTGTGTGCTTGGCGGAGAGTAGTTATGGCCACGTGTCGCATTATCATTTGTCCAGGTGTCCATCACATTTTCCCACACAACAGCTACCCCCAGGTCGAGGGCTCCTTTTAGGCGGCCTCGAGCTCTAGGTTCGGTTGTCCTTTCGTGCTTCAGGTGTGGGAAACCGGTCCCAAGCCTTCGTCCGCAATGATAGCCTGGGTGCGTTGAATTTCCTTCGGGGAACATAACTGTCACGTCGATTGATCTCGCGTAATGATGTGTTGCCGTATTTCAAAAGGATGAACACGGGTCGTTGGATTGCGACCTCTCGGTTTCCCGCCCTTCTTTATCACCGTTAGATTCGAGTAGAATTCCCTTGCCGTTGAATTTTGAGATTTTCATCCTATATATTACCAGTTTATAAGATCCTCTATGATGATATAAATATATATAAATTAAAAATAAGATAAACTAAAATAAAATACACTAAAATAAGATAAAATCACACAAAAGTAAATTAAAATCAAATAAACAAAAATAAATTAAAACTAGTTAAAAACACACTAAAATAAATGAAAATTTTGAGACCTAAGCCAGTTTTTTATTTTATTTTATTTTTATCACAATAAGCAGTAAATTAACTCTATTTGGCAGAGTTATCAGTAGTTGAGACATGAGAACGTGTGTTTAGTGGCTTGTAATTCAGCTTTTTAGATTTTAAATTATAATTATCTTACTCTATTTAAGGAGTTCAAGACAATGAAACGAAGTGTCAAGAAAATATATTTTTTGAACATTTATTTATGCTTTTGGGAGGTAATTTGAGTTCCTCGAAAATTCAATTGGAAGGTTTAGCTTGATCTCTCAATGTAATTTCTGGACTTAATTTTCATTAAGTTCTCTTTTTCTAGTTGTGTTAATGTATTTTATAAAAGAAATAAAGAAAAAGGAAGAAAAAAACACATAATCCAAATGTATCTTTCCCGTTAAGATTTCCTACTTATGGACGCAATGTTCAATCAGACTTATCAAATTATCTATTTCGTAACCATTTCACCCTGTTAAATTCCCTCATCAAGCAAATTCAAAATAAAAAATAAAAAAAAATAAATTCAACATTGTCAATAGCGCAAGGGATAAAAAAAACAAAAGAACCCAATCAAAGAAAATTAGAAAAATTGCGTCCTAATAATCGCGAGGAACCCAACAAAGAGACGCTAAGCTATGAGCTACAATATTATCATTCCTCCGAATTCAAATGAAAGAGATTATAAAATTTTTTAACCGTGCTAAAAGTTCTAAAGTATGAAATATTTAACTTTTTTGTTGCTCCTATATACTTTTGCTTGATGATTAAACACAAATTTATATCGTAATCATGTTTAACGTAATTTTTTTTTTTTTTTTGCTTGGATCATATCATTATTTACGATTCATTCTTGTTAACCAAGAAATAATTCAATTCCATAGAGTTAGTGGAAGGTACAGAAGTACCGAAGGACGTATATAATGTGATTCTCGTAAAAGTTGTGGAAGATGATCAATATCTTATTGATAGACACAAGTAGAATACAGTAGAGGAGGATCATCATCAATTTTTTATTTTGTAATTTTCATTAATTAAAGTGGAGTAACACATCTCCTATTATTTTAATTACGCAGGTAGGAAACATATTGTATAAAAGTACAATCACATAGCAGAAATTGTACAATTCCCTAACCAATTGTAGGGACCTTATAGACGATGCCCTGGTTGTTAACCCAAACCCGAACCCTGTCACATCGGTAGTCTGCCGTGACAACTGATCCTTCTGGCACAATTATCGCATCAACAGCAGGATTTTCCTTTTCAATGATCTTCTCAGCAACCTCTCCTTGAACTCCGACAAGTTCAGGCCATGAATTCTTCCCTACATGCATGCATTTAATGAATAAACTATGGCTCTGTTCATTTCGCTTATTCGAGTTTAGAATTCGAGTTTTGCTACAGTAAAAAGTTCTCACAAATAATCACATTTAATTTTTTTGTTACAGTAAAAAGCTCTAACATAAAATCAAATCTCAACTCGAATTAAAAACTCGAATCAACGAAGTGAACGGGCTCTAAATTATTCAATTTCATCACGTCACTCACGTCACTTAGTAGACTCGTATTGAAAACACAAAATAATCAATTAAAAAACATTTCAAATTTCTTAAATAATTTGGTATATATAATTATAGTCAGTTACGCTATTTGAGACTTATATGTAAAGTTGAATAGAGAATCTAAATCTTATATATATAAACATGTGACTAAACGATCTATAGCTTTTACAGCCTTTTACATTATATTCTTGGTAACAAAAACCTAACGTTTACCTGAACATTCTGTCGACATATTTGCCTTCTGATCTTTTATGCTCCCTCTTTCTCAGTTTCTCTTAATTGTACTTAACCTGTTTAATTATGCAATGACATATAGACAACAATAGAAAGGAGTATTTATAGTGCAAATTTCAATAGCTTGTGGTTGTGGATAGTCATTTTTGACTTTTTGGACGCCGTAATTGCGTTTGCTTGCAAAAATTAATCTTATCGCCAAGAAGGTAGACTAATCCAAATACAGGTAAAAGGAAATAACAAATCGAAATTTGATCTATTTATAATGAAGTAGTGTACAAATTTGCAACCATGAAATAAGCCAATAAGTTTGTGATTGAAACGGTCTAGATTTGATTCGATTGGTATACATCTTCTTTATAAATTATATATATATAGTAAAGGAAACCTAATATGTTTACGCATATTTTTCGGTTAGAAAAACAAACGATAGACATCCAACAAATAATTGTAAAAACTCATTGATTAATCTCACTTAATCTTTTCTGTTTAAATTTTCATTAAAATGAAAATAAATAAAAATAAATACACGACCTCACTTAACTTACTCTTTTTCTTGTGAGGAAAAAAAAAAAAGAAGAAAATTCTTAAATTTTATAAAAGGAAATGAAAATAACCCTAAAATTGAATCCGCACTGGTGAGAGTATATAGTATTAAGCCTGTAAGGTCTAAAGTTCCGCAAGTAAAAAAAAAAACAAAAAGTAATGACAAGTAATGACATATTGCCTATGAAAACCAGTCCTTTCCCATGTACTTTATCAAGAATGATTTTCCATATGAAAGCAATTTAGTTTTTCATTATTAATTAATGATAGATGCGCATATTGATGAATTTTAGTTAAATGATCAACTTCGTAAACCTCAATGATATATCACTGTCGTATGTCGTCTGTCGTCCGTCGGCCGGCATATTAATGCTGGCTGGTATAGATCATAAATGGAAAGGGACAGATATTTGAAACTTAACACCTTTATAGATGTATTTAGCTGTGTTAAATTTAAACAGTGTTCTTTTATTATAAAAAAATTGACAATCGTAAATTCTGGATTGATTTTCGATAAATTAATGATTGATCTTGATAAAACGTTAATTAATAATTTGATTATCAGCGGATTAATATATCAATTTACAAGCGCGTTTATGATTGATTTTTAAATTTTGTTTCGAAAAACGAACATTTTCCGATTTAGCAGAACTTATTATAAGTAAAATTTTTGTACATATATTCGGACAGAACTTGGTTGGTAAATTTGTAACACACAAGTTGACCATTGAAAATTTGTAACACACAAGATTAATCCAACAAACTCATTGATGAAAGGTTATAAATTTTCCCTTTTTTTTTTTTTGACAGGAAAGGTTATAAACTTATTAACGAAAAAACATATCTTTGAATTTGCGCACTAGGGGTTTCTTTTTTGTTTTTTTGTTTTTAGTTTTTTTTTTTTTTTTTTTTTTTTTTTTTTTTTTTTTGGGTGCTGAAGTTGCATTAAGGGAAGTTATAGGCAACAATAAAATACATAAATGATTTTTTTTTTGTTTTTGTTTTTTTTTTTTGTTTTTTTTTGTTTTTACTGAAGGAAGGACAATTAATATTGTAGCAGAATTAGCATATATTCCAACTAAGTTATCACCCTCTAAACCTCCTATCCTTCTAATAGGCCATCCCCTCGAAGTATTCCTCAAATAAAAGAAAATACAACATTTTAAAGTATAAATTATTTGTTGATACCTGCAATACGGATATTTTTAGATATATTTCTTTTGGAAAAAATGATGTGAGGTTCTAGCTATTGTGTTTGGATTGAATGTCATATTTTATTTACTTATCCATTCATTTATTTATTTGCTCGCTTATTTATTTATTCATTTATTTATATAGTTATTTCAAATTATATCCTATTGGGCCTTTCACTCACGTTTTTATTGTTTTATAAATCTTAACTCCTCCCAGGTGACTCTAGGAGCGGTGCGGAGTAGTTGGATTAGCTGCTACCATTCGATCAAGTGAGGATTGCATTCATCCTCTTAGATATATGTATGAATTGTAAATTCTGTAAACTCTGATATTTGGATTTCTAAACTGTGATTGATGTCTGTAATGTTCTATTTATATGTCATGTATGTACGGTAATGAGACCTTGCGGACAGATCCTAAGTTTACTACAGTGTGAGAGGCTTGAGGTTTTAGTCTCTCCCTTGCAATTTATTTTAATTAAGTGTGGGGCTTGTTAAGAATTTTCTTTATTATTATGCATTTAACATTCTAATCGAGCTCTATGTCACCGATTCCTGCCGACAGAGTGGTATTAGAGCCCTTAGTCTTTAAAAAACAGAAAAAATAATATTAACATTTTTTATTGAATAATTGGTATCAACAATTAGTCTTTAAAAATTAATTGCCCTGATGACCTATATTTACTCACAACTATTGCTCATTTGCATTAATTGTTGCAGAAAATTTTCTTCTCAAAGGTCCATCGAATATTAGAATATCCTAATCAATCGTTAATTCCTAGACGATGATTACTATAATGTCGAAATCAAGGTTAAACTTGACCTCTTCGTTTCAAGGAAATAATAATTGAAACTAATTGTTCATGTTTGTATTTATAAACCAGTTATATATATTTGTAATAGTATATTTAGTATAAAATATTCGGTATATATACAACATAAAAATAAATAATATAAATAATTAATATTCCATTTTATTTTCAGCTTCCAACGGTAGCCGTTTGATCAAGGAATCCAAGCGCTCAGATCAGGAAGTGTGATACACTTGCCAAGGAGGAGACAAAACCCCTGTTTGCTTCAATAGGAGATGAAAATTGAAGGAAAATTCAAACTACTAACAACAGTTCAATGACAACTCAAATTATTGATTTTAGAATTCACCTCTCTTTAAATTCTAATAATCTGAATTGTTGTTAGTAGGCTAATAGTCTCATAGTCTACTTTTTATCTCTCTTCAATTTTAATTTTAAAAATGTTATAACTTATTCGTTTTAATTATGATTAAGATTATTCTTTTTAATGTGTTCATAATGAAGAGAGGAATAAATCCCCACCCATATTGTATATTTTCTAATGTCATTTATAATGAGGTTTTATAAGATTTGTTACAAAATTCTAATGATAGTTTTCAACACTTTATCCAAACATAGTTTAGATTTTATTCCCAATTTAAATTACAATTTATTTGCATATCCAAACAACAGTTCATATCACATTTTGAATCACCATAGTTCAGATTTTACAATTTTTTTTTTAAAAAAAGTTCAAATCTTCATAGTTTGAGTTGTTGAACCAAACAAGCCTAAAAATTATATCAGCGGCCCCACTGTTAGTGAGTAGTTTTAAAAGTTTAGACGGGCTGCCTGTGACTGCTTGAAAAAAATGAACTTGTACATGTTGCCCGAGTCTGCTCGCCCAAGAAATTTGAGCTGCCTGCCTGAACCCGAAAAACACCTTGAATGGGCTTCGGGCAGGTATTAGCTGCCCGAAGCTCGATTGGTTAGCCCGAGCCGCCGAGGCAGCCTGATTTTTTTTTTAAAATTTTATAATATTATATATATATATTATAATATTGTTTATTAACTGTATTTGTATATAAATAATTATTAATTTATTTATGGTAAAAATTATTTAAAAACTATAAGTAAGATTAAGAGAGAGAGCTTAGGATATTGTGTACGTTTTTTAAAAAATTGTTAGAGAGATTGAGAGAAATTGAGAGAGATTGAGAGAGATTGAGAGAGTTTGGGTAAAAAACTATTTGGGGGATGGTGGGGTATTTATAGGAAATTTTGTAGGTTAAAAAATTTATTTTTTTCCCCCAAATTTGGGTCCAACGGCTATTTCTTGATTCGGCGGGCCGGATTCGGGTGGGTTCGGGCTAAAATCAGGCAACGGTTAAAAAAAGAGCCGTTGGTGGTCCGCCTTTTAGGCGGTGGTTGGTTGGGGCGCCAACAGGCTTCGGGCAATTCGGGTTTGAATTTGGGCCTAAGGGAAAAATGTGGTCGATGGTTGGGAGCTATAGATCAGCGGTGGACTTCGGTGATATCTATTTTTTTCAAGCGGTCCGAGCCCGAGCACAAGAAATAGCATGAACGGGTGGCCTTAGGTGCTTGTCCACCGAGCCTGAAAAATTCAGGCTTCCGGCCTAAAGTTTCAACACTAAATAGAGAGCATATTTTCCTGAGCTTCATTGTGTGTGATGTGGTCCATCTGCACTCATTTTTTTTGTTCTAACCATTGTGCGACACGAGTAGACTGACGTGATCACCCCATATTTAGGCCACATTTCAGATTGAATTTCACCAGCCAATAGCACGACATTATCACATGGTTTTTGCCGCATTGGATTACTCCTAAATTTGCAACTTGTTCTTCACGTGGAGAGAGAAAAAAAAATAATAACTAAATAAAAGTTCAACTTGACCTAATTATTTCACCTTCTCTACAACCTTTTGCCAGCCACTCGAAGAACTTTCAAGCACTGCCTTCGGCAGTTTTCTCAGCAGCCCTGCCTTTAAAAGGGCTCGTCCATCTCCATATATATAAGGCACCCCTCACTTCTGAAACTAACTCAGATGCGAAAAAAAAAAAAAAAGTTGTAATATTAATTTTTCGTTTAGAGGGGGAAGATACACTCTAGTGTCTGCTACGACAGTTCCAACGTAGATCTAGACAATAAAGCTTTTGAAATTTTCAATGAAAAAAAACCAGAACAAATTTATAAAATATTTGTGTCGTTGAGATAAATCACAATTTAAACTTTTTTGGTATAATATTTTGTCTCATAAAAACTTAAATTTGTATTCGAACTTAACAGCCAAACCGACAAAAATCAATTACGACCATCCAAAATATCAATATCGACCGCAATTATTAGGTTTGGCAGTACCTAGATCTACTCCTTATCACGGACTTTAACCCTCTGCAAAGAGCAAGCTTTTAAAATGCACAAAAAAATAAGGCCTCAATAGGATTTTGACTTTAACAAGACAAAACATAGGCGAGAAAGTTTTGGATTGGGAAGGAGGAAATGAGTATTGGCGCTAAAAATATCACTCATGGTGGGGAGGGTATCGCTAAACATCCAGCTAACTCACCTCAAAAAAAAAAAAAAAAAAAAGAGAAAAAAAACAAACAAAATGTTGGAAGAAGTTACTTGTTAGAAGAACAAAGGTTGAGGGGATATAGTGGTATATTTTAAGGGGTCAAAGTCACATAAGTGACATAGTTTTGGGGTAAATATAAAAATAATCCTTAAAAATGTTGTATTTTCTTTTATTTGAGTAATACTTTGAGGGGATGGCCTATTAGAAGGATAGGAGGTATAGAGGGTGATAACTTTAGTTGGAATATGCTAATTCTCCTACAATATTAATTGTCCGTCCTTCATCAAAAAAAAAAAAAAAAATCATTTATATATTTTATTGTTGCTGTCACGCCCCCCAAACGGGGGTGGGTGACGTGGAGCTCAATTAGGGATTAATAAAGCGGAATTCCCCAACCGGGCCCCACCTGACTGCATTAGAATAAATAAATAAACAATATAATCCAGGAGCCTCTGACACACAGGGCTCCACCCCACAGGACATACAGTATCGTACATACATGCTTACGTAAATAATCATTACAACAGACATCATCCACAGTCTAGTAAATCCAAATATTAATTAAGTTTACAGAATTTCTCAAATTCCTTACATTTGCTCAAGAGGATAACACAATCCTCGCTTGCTCGATCCGTAGCACAACTCAGCTACGATGCACCGCTCCTCGAATCTCCTGGGAGGGGTTTAAACATTTGAAACATGAGCGAAAGGCCCAGTAGGATATAATTTAAAATAGTTTAAATAAACGAGTAAATAAATAAGTGCGTAAATAAAGTAAATAGACATTCAGCCCCGACAGAACAGCCGGAACCTCACATCCTTTTTCTCAAAGGAAATATAACAGAAACTAACCGTATTACAGGCTTCAGCAAGTAATTAGTACAAATTACTCACATCACCAAGTGCCTCGCCTACCGGACCGGTTTCGGGTTCTGCCCCCGAGGATGCACTCTCCGCATCCTATCTAGGCTTACAGCAATAGACTCTATGACCAGTTCACAAGATCTCTTATCTTAAGAAATCATCCGTTTAACATTATGAAATCGTTCATATGACCCCACGAACTACTCAAGCCGCGGGCCCCATGACTGAACAAGCCATGAGGTTCCATGACTGACAAGCTATGGATTCCAAGGACAGGACAAGCCAAGGATTTCCATAAACTAACAAGCCATGGTTTTTAAAACATTTTTTCTTTCGCAAACCAATCCCTTTCTTTAAAACATTTTCAAGGCCAAAATCTTCTTTGAAAGCAGGCTCACAAGGAAAAGGGATAGAAATCCTACCTCGCACAATCAAACCTGGGACTAGCGTTGCCCTATCCGGCTTCCGCTTCCTCAAGCCCCTTCAGTCTGAATCCACAGCGAGCACTGATACAAAACACCACTTTAGGATCAATCCTCAGTCCTAAAGTAATCCAATTTCAATCATATACCAAGATTCTCAAGTAGTGTGCCCTAATCCATTTTCATGTTCAAATTCCATTCCAAGGGTTTTAAATATCAAATCAGGGATTTAGGATACTAATCCTTTCATCCCAAGTCCCCAAATGAAGCTAATTTGGGTTCTCCCCGAAAACATGGGTCAAAACGACAATTTCAGGCCAAACAGGGTCAAACCCCGTGTACACCGGTGGACCGGTGACAGAGCAGTGCAACTCTACCGGTCGACCGGTAGAGTGCACACCGGTCGACCGGACAGGTCGACCGGTCAGCCTGCAATCCGGTCGACCGCACAGGTCGACCGGTGAAATCGACCGCGCGAGAGAACTCGCGGAAATCGGTCCAAAAACCTGCAAATCCAGTCCCAAATCCAGATTTTCAAAGGGAAAAACACTAGATCCGGGTTCTAGGTCCTAAAACAAGTCCAAAGAACCCAAGATCTCCAATTTCTACTCTAGTTTTACTCGAAAATCATCAAAATCCGTTTTGAACCAAAATAAGTTTTGAAATCCGAAAAACATAGATTCAAGAGAGGTTCTTTCAGTAATCTTACCTCGAATCCTTCTCTTGATGTTGAAATTACTTTGAAACTCTTCTTTGGCTCAAAACCCGTTCGATTTGGGACGGAAAAACCGGAGAGAGAAAGAGAGAGAGCACGGCGTGAGAGAGAGAGAGAGAGAGAGAGAGAGAGAGAGAGAGATAGTGAAATGCTCGGGAAGGAAGGAAAAGAAAGGAAAAGAAAGAAAAAGGAAAAAGGAAAAAGAAAAGAAAAGAAAAGAAAAGACACGTGGCACAATATTTAAAATAATAGTCCAAAAATGCGCCCATACGCACCTCTGGATTAAAATAAATTACTGTAAATGGTTTAAATACCTTGGAATCATTCAAACTCAATAAATTAAATCAGATTAGGCACACTAATAATCTTAATTACCTTAATTAATCTCAATTAATTCTTTAGGGTGTTACAGCTCCACCCCCCTTAGGCAATTTCGTCCTCGAAATTAAAACTCACCTCAAAGTGCAAACAGATGCGGATAACGTTCCTGCATCGTCGTTTCAAGCTCCCATGTTGCTTCCTCAACACCATGGTGCTGCCACAGCACTTTCCCTAGCGGAATCTCACGATGACGCAGACTCTTCATCTTCCTGTCAAGAATCTGAACTGGTGCCTCCTCGTAAGACGCGTCATACTGTATCGGAACATCAAACCACTGCACTACTGCTTCCGGCTCAGGTTGACATTTCCGAAGCATAGAGACATGAAACACGTCATGCACGTGAGATAGCTCAGGCGGTAAAGCCAACCGGTACGCTACCACTCCGACTCGTTGCACGATCGGAAATGGTCCCACATACCTCGGTGCGAGTTTTCCTTTCACACCAAACCGAGTAACTCCCTTGCGTGGAGAAACCTTCAACAGAACAAAGTCGCCTTCTTGGAATTCCAGAGGCCTGCGCCTTCTGTCCGCATAGCTTTTCTGACGACTTTGAGCTGTCAACAGACGTTCTCGAATCACAGCTATCTTCTCATTGTTCTCTTGAATGACATCCGGTCCAGTTGTAAGTCTATCCTCTGGTTCCAACCAACAAACAGGGGACCTACAAGGACGACCATACAACGCCTCAAACGGTGCCATACCGATACTGGCCTGATAGCTGTTGTTGTATGCAAACTCAGCTAAATGCAGGTATTTCTTCCAGTTCCCGCCAAAAACCAGAATACAAGCACGAAGCATATCCTCCAGAATCTGAATAACTCTTTCAGATTGTCCATCCGTCTGAGGATGAAATGCTGTGCTGAAGTTGAATTCTGTTCCCATGGCTTCCTGGAAACTTCTCCAATACCTTGCATTGAAACGCGTGTCACGATCAGACGTGATAGACAGTGGCACCCCGTGTAGCCTCACGAGGTGCTCCAGGTACAATTCTGACAGAACCTTCCGAGAATACGTCGCACGGAATGGTATGAAGTGCGCGGACTTCGTCAACCTGTCAACCACCACCCAGATGGCATCGTGCCTCAACTCAGTTCTCAGTAGTCCCATCAGAAAAGCCATCGTGATGTGCTCCCATTTCCATTCAGGGACAGGAAGAGGTTGCAACTCTCCCGCTGGCTTCTGGTGCTCAGCTTTAACTTGGAGGCAAGTCACGCATTCCGAGACGTACTCACAAACATCTCTCTTCATGCCTCTCCACCAGTACTGTCTCTTCAAGTCCTGGTACATCTTGGTACTACCCGGAGGAATGGCGTACCTCGATTTGTGAGCTTCATGCAGAATCATCTTCTTTATCTCACCCGCCTTAGGAACAGCGAGGCGGTTTCGGAAATACAAGGCTCCATCCTCACGGATTCTCCAATCTTCAAATTGTTCTCCATTCTGGATTCGAATCCAAATTCCTCGGAGGTGTGGATCCTGCCATTGATTCTGCTTGACTTGTTGCACAAGAGCTGGTGCGGAAATCAGATTATACACCACAACCTGGTTATAATCCTCATGGTACTGAAGATCATACTCACTTACCACTTCAGTCCTCTTCCAATACTCCAAAGCTAATGACGCCAGAGTCCCTGACGTTTTCCTGCTAAGGGCATCAGCCACCACATTAGCTTTTCCAGGATGATACTGCAGAGTGAAGTCATAGTCTTCCATGTACTCCACCCATATCCTCTGTCTGAGGTTCAGATCTTTCTGAGTAAACAAGTACTTCAGACTCTTATGATCAGAGAAGACCTGAAACCTTGCTCCATAGAGATAACATCTCCATATTTTCAGAGCAAATATTACCGCTGCTAACTCCAAGTCATGCGTGGGGTAGTTCCGCTCATGCGGTCTCAGTTGGCGAGATGCATAAGCTACTACGTGTCCGCCTTGCATCAAGACACAACCAGGCCCAACCCCCGAGGCGTCAGAGTACACCTCGTATGGCTCCTCGGTATTAGGAATCGTCAGAATCGGTGCACTTGTCAACCTTACCTTCAATTCCTGAAAGGCACGTTCACATTCAGCATCCCACTCGAATCTGACTTCTTTCTTGGTCAACCGAGTCATCGGTGCAGCTATACGCGAGAAGTCCTTTACAAAACGCCGGTAATACCCCGCGAGTCCGAGAAAGCTTCGAATCTCTGCCACATTCTTCGGCCTTTCCCACTGTAGCACAGTCTCAATCTTAGAAGGATCTACAGAGATTCCCGGTCCAGAAATCACATGGCCAAGGAACTTCACCTCTGTCAGCCAGAAGTCACACTTCTCCTTCTTCGCATACAACTGGTGTTCTCGAAGGGTCTGAAGAACAATCCTAAGGTGTTGCGCATGTTCTTCCCAAGTCTTCGAATACACCAAGATGTCATCAATGAACACGATGACGAACTGATCCAAGTACGACCGAAAAAACCGATTCATCAAATCCATGAATGCAGCAGGGGCATTTGTCAACCTAAACGGCATTACCAGAAACTCGAAGTGCCCGTACCGAGTTCTGAAAGCAGTCTTCGGAATATCCTCCTCCCTGATTTTCAATTGGTGGTACCCGGACCTCAAATCAATCTTAGAGTAGAACTGTGATCCGCCCAACTGATCGAACAATTCATCGATCCTCGGCAGTGGGTACTTGTTCTTCACAGTTACCCTGTTCAATTGTCGGTAGTCAATGCACAACCGAAGAGATCCGTCGTGCTTCTTCACAAATAGCACCGGTGCACCCTAGGGGGAAGTACTATTCTGGATATATCCCTTCTCTGCCAGCTCTTCAAGCTGCGTTCTTAATTCCTTCATCTCCGCCGGAGCCATCCGGTATGGAGGAATGGAAATAGGTGCCGTTCCCGGAACCAAAGCAATGCAGAATTCAACTTCCCGATCTGGCGGTAAACCCGGTAGATCCTCAGGAAATACATCTGCAAACTCATCCACCACAGGGATTCCTGCACTATCTCCGCTCACTTCAAATTCACCTTCCATGGCAAGAAGGGAGGAGAAACATGCCAGATTTTTCCGTCCCCCAACGCTGTACTTCAACAGTCGTTCCCCAAGGACTGGGTTCATCTCTGCCTGATAAGCAATCACTGTTCCGGAATCCGTCACCAAGGTCACTTTCCTACGGTAGCAATCAACGATTGCACCGTGCCTTGATAGCCAATCCATTCCGAGCACCACATCAAACAGGGTCATCGGAAGGATAATCAAGTCCGCTCTCAATCGCTCACCACCAATCGTGATTTCACACGACTTACACACACTCATTACCTCCACACATCCCAGTGGGGAGTTCAAAGTCATCGGGACTTCTAAGTTTTCAGATTTCAGTTTCAAAGTCCGAACAAAAGAACTTGATATAAACGAGTGTGTGGCACCTGTATCAAACAACACGTGAGCAAAAGAATGAGAGATTAGAATCATACCCTCAACCACCGCATTGCTGGTCTGACCTCCAGAGCTGCCTCCTGCCAGGGTATAAGCTTGTCCCTGCACTCTCCCTTTCCCTCTGTCACCAACATTAGGCCGCTGAGCCGGAGGCCTATACTGTTGTGGCGGAGGTGGTTGTACCGGTCTCGGCGCTTGAGGCCGGAACTGTGTATACTGAGGCGGCTGATAGGTCGGCGCAGGAGGGTATGGCATCTGTTGCGGCTGATATTGCGGCATGTACTGTGGCGGCCCTTCTTGACTATAGGAAGCGTCACTTTGGGCTTGTTGAGCCGGCGGCCGATTAGGACAATTCCTCCAAATATGGCCCACCTGCCCACAATGGTGACACTTGGGCCCGTACGGAGCATTTCTGTCACTCCCAGAAGAACTACTGCCACCACTTGTCATTTCTTGATTGCGGGTTCTTCTACCACTCCGCTGTGGTCCACCCGAAACAGAAGGCCTGCCAGAAACAGAGGGTCTACCAGAGACAGAGACCCGACCTGCTTCTTCTTCTTTACTTTGGCGATAGGCAAGGTTATCCTGTTCCACCCTCATAGCAGCAGCTACTAAATCCCGGAAGTTCCGAAGTCTTAGAGCCACCAAGGATCTCCTCACAGAGTTCTTGAGGCCCCCCTCAAACTTGAGACATTTCATGTCTTCAGACTCCACTAGAGATGGCGCAAACCCGGATAGGTCATTAAACCTAGCCTCATATTCCCTTACAGACATGTCACCTTGCCGCAGCGACATGAATTCCAGTGCCTTTTCTTCCCTGTAACTCGGAGGGAAGTACTGATCATTGAACATCACCTCGAATTGTTCCCAGGTCATCCCTGTGACAGTCATCCTCCTCTTGACCTGTTTCCACCAAGTGTTTGCCAATCCTTCCATCTTGTACACCGCAAATTCCACCCAGTATTCATTTGGAACTCCCATAGTACTCAAATGCTTAACTATGGAGTCAATCCAAAACTCCGCTTCCTGGGGTCCTCCCTCACTATTAAACGAGGGGATAGGCGCCCGCCTGAATTCCCGGAAATATTCCTGTTTCCGATCCCCAGCCGGTCGCTCATTCCGAGCTCTAGTGGCCATGCCTTGAAAGGCAGTAACCATGGCATCAAAGAATCCTTGATTCGGTTGTTCCGGCTGGTTACCTAGTCTGCGGCGAGGCGCCATTTCCTTCAACTGAAATCAAACTAGACTATTCAGTGGATAACAGATGTCACACATGTATGTACAATCCCGGGGTTCTTAACCTAAGGCTCTGATACCACTCTGTCACGCCCCCCAAACGGGGTGGGTGACGTGGAGCTCGATTAGGGATTAATAAAGCGGAATTTCCCAACCGGGCCCCACCTGACTGCATTAGAATAAATAAATAAACAATATAATCCAGGAGCCTCTGACACACAGGGCTCCACCCCACAGGACATACAGTATCGTACATACATGCTTACGTAAATAATCATTACAACAGACATCATCCACAGTCTAGTAAATCCAAATATTTATTTAAGTTTACAGAATTTCTCAAATTCCTTACATTTGCTAAAGAGGATAACACAATCCTCGCTTGCTCGATCCGTAGCACCACTCAGCTACGATGCACCGCTCCTCGAATCTCCTGGGAGGGGTTTAAACATTTGAAACATGAGCGAAAGACCCAGTAGGATATAATTTGAAATAATTTAAATAAACGAGTAAATAAATAAGTGCGTAAATAAAGTAAATAGACATTCAGCCCCGACAGAACAGCCGGAACCTCACATCCTTTTTCTCAAAGGAAATATAACAGAAACTGACCGTATTACAGGCTTCAGCGAGTAATTAGTACAAATTACTCACCTCACCAAGTGCCTCGCCTACCGGACCGGTTTCGGGTTCTGTCCCCGAGGATGCACTCTCCGCATCCTATCTAGGCTTACAGCAATAGACTCTATTACCAGTTCACAAGATCTCTTATATTAAGAAATCATCCGTTTAACATTATGAAATCGTTCATATGACCCCACGAACTACTCAAGCCGCGGGCCCCATGACTGGGCAAGCCATGAGGTTCCATGACTAGACAAGCTATGGATTCCATGGACAGGACAAGCCAAGGATTTCCATAAATTAACAAGCCATGGTTTTTAAAACTTTTTTCTTTCGCAAACCAATCCCTTTCTTTAAAACATTTTCAAGGCCAAAATCCTTTTTGAAAACAGGCTCTCAAGGAAAAGGGATAGAAATCCTACCTCGCACAATCAAACCTAGGACTAGCGTTGCCCTTTTCCGGCTTCCGCTTCCTCAAGTCCCTTCAGTCTGAATCCGCAGCGAGCACTGATACAAGATAACACCTTAGGATCAATCCTCAGTCCTAAAGTAATCCAATCTCAATCATATTCCAAGATTTTCCAATTAGTGTGCCCTAATCAATTTTCATGTTCAAATTCCATTCCAAGGGTTTTAAATATCAAATCAGGGATTTAGGATACTAATCCTTTCATCCCAAGTCCCCAAATGAAGCTAATTTGGGTTCTCCCCGAAAACATGGGTCAAAACGACAATTTCAGGCCAAACAGGGTCAAACCCCGTGTACACCGGTCGACCGGTGACAGAGCAGTGCAACTCTACCGGTCGACCGGTAGAGTGCACATCGGTCGACCGGACAGGTCGACCGGTCAGCCTGCAATCCGGTCGACCGCACAGGTCGACCGGTGAAATCGACCGCGCGAGAGAACTCGCGGAAATCGGTCCAAAAACCTGCAAATCCAGTCCCAAATCCAGATTTTTCAAAGGGAAAACACTAAATCCGGGTTCTAGGTCCTAAAACAAGTCCAAAGAACCCAAGATCTCCAATTTCTACTCTAGTTTTACTCGAAAATCATCAAAATCCGTTTTGAACCAAAATAAGTTTTGAAATCCGAAAAACATAGATTCAAGAGAGGTTCTTTCAGTAATCTTACCTCGAATCCTTCTCTTGATGTTGAAAATACTTTGAAACTCTTCTTTGGCTCAAAACCCGTTCGATTTGGGACGGAAAAACCGGAGAGAGAAAGAGAGAGAGCACGGCGTGAGAGAGAGAGAGAGAGAGAGAGAGAGAGAGAGAGAGAGAGAGAGAGAGAGATAGTGAAATGCTCGGGAAGGAAGGAAAAGAAAGGAAAAGAAAGAAAAAGGAAAAAGGAAAAAGAAAAAGAAAAGAAAAGAAAAGACACGTGGCACAATATTTAAAATAATAGTCCAAAAATGCGCCCATACGCACCTCTGGATTAAAATAAATTACTGTAAATGGTTTAAATACCTTGGAATCATCCAAACTCAATAAATTAAATCAGATTAGGCCACTAATAATCTTAATTACCTTAATTAATCTCAATTAATTCTTCAGGGTGTTACAGTTGCCTATAACTTCCCCTAGTGTAACTTCAGCCAAAAAAAAATATAGACCGTTTGTGTTGACATATATATTATTTATAATGTAGATGTATACCAATCGAATCAATTCTAGACCGTCTCAATTACAAACTTATTGACTTATTTCATGGTTGCAAATGTGTACGCTATTTCATGAGAAATAGATCAAATTTCGGTTTTTTATTTCCTTTTACCTGTATTTGGGTCTACCTTCTTGGTGATAAGGTTTATTTACGCAAGCAAACGCAATTCACTACAAGAAAAAGGGGTTTTTACGATGACTTTTTGTCGTCGCAAAAAACCGAGTATCGTCGCAAAGAACGGTTTTTGTGACGATTTGTCGTCGCAGATATATCATCGTAAATATTTCATCGCAAAACTTTTTTTGTTATGAAATAGTGTCGTCGCAAATGTATTTACGACGACAGTCTATTTTTGCAATGACAAGCGTCGCTAATACGCCGTTGCAAAATTCTCGTGATATGATTTTGTTTATGACGACATTTCAAACTGTCGTCGCAAATAATCTTACTTTTTTGCGACGACAAGTCTAAAAAAGTCGTCGTAAAAAACTAAAATTAATTTTTTTTATAATTTTTAAGAAATGGCAATTAATTAATTTTTAATAATTTTAATTCAACATTATTATGTTACGTATTGAATATAATTTATTAAGATACATTAAAAGTGAAATATAAATTAATATTAAAAACAATAAATCTAAATAAATTTATAAAATATATTATGAATACTACATGAAGTGTATATATAATGTTCAAAAAAATATAAAAGTCTAAATAATGTGAAAAATAAAATAGTACATATAACGAAACTAATCGTCTAAGTTTGTAGCATCGTCAACACCTGAATCATCATTAGGACTGTCATCATCTGAATAAGGTAGATCAAGAGCGTCTAGGTCAACTAGTTATGGACGATCAATCGTAAGTAATTGGACGACCCCGATTTGTGTTGACATATATATAATTTATAAAGTAGATGTATACCAATCGAATCAAATCTAGACCGTTTCAATTGCAAACTTATTGACTTATTTCATGGTTGCAAATTTGTACACTATTACATGATAAATAGATCAAATTTTGGTTTTTTATTTCCTTTTACCTGTATTTGGGTCTACCTTCTTGGCGATAAGGTTTATTTCCGCAAGCAAACGCAATTACGGCGTCCAAAATGTCAAAAATGGCTATCCACAACCACAAGCTATTGAGATTTGCACTATAAATACTCCTTTCTATTTGTGTCTATATGTCAATACATAATTAAACAGATTAAATACAATTAAGAGAAACTGAGAAAGAGGGAGCATAAAGGATCAGAAGGATGTCAATGCATTAATGAACTTTTACAATTACTGGTTGGATGTCTATCGTTTTGTTTTTCTAACCGGGAAATATGCGTAAACATATTGGTTTCCTTCACCTTACTAATCCAAGAGTTTTGTAAAGTACAAAAATATCTTTCCTCACGCATCCTTCCACACACACAGACACACACGCGCGCGCTGCACACACACACACAGATATATATATATATATATATATATATATATAATATATATATACACACACACTTTTTAAGGCGACCCCGATTTGTGTTGGCATATATATAATTTATAAAGAAGATGTATACCAATCGAATCAAATCTAGACCGTTTCAATTACAAATTTTTTGACTTATTTCATGGCTGCAAGTTTTTACTGGTGTTTTCTGCTTATCAGCCGTCGGATCTGTATTAAATCTGATCAAAACTCAAATCATATTGAAAAATTATAGAAATCCTATGGCTAATAAATAGGGAATAACGGTTCTCCTAAAAAAGAGAAAACACTAGAGAAATTTCTTATATTTTATATATCATGTCATACTTTGAGCAGGTCAAGGCATACCTTTAATTACTAATTACTAAGATCCTCCTTTCTATTCTACCACGCCAAGCTTCAGTCAAAATTGTTATATATTCAAACTTTCTTGGCACATTTTTCTTGTTAACTTAATCCCTATTTATGACCATATAATTTCCATAAAGACCCATCCATAGCAATAGCAAAAGTCAATAGTTAAGGGAAAAAAAAACTATTTGCTGAATATGAGTATTGTGATATTTTGATCTTTAAAGCCACGTTTTGGTGCACCATATTATATTGTATTGTATTGTATTGTATCACATCATATAGTATTATATTGTATTGTATAATTTTTATACGATGTAGTTTTTAGTTTGTAGTAAATTACATTATATTATGCTTACTATCATATTGTATTTATATATTAGTTTATAATCAGATAAAATTTAAGTCTAATCATATCGTAGCTCAACTTCAATCTCAATCCAAACCCAACATGGTAGTTTATGGAATAATCCTAAACCACCTATTACCCAACATGGTAGTTTTCTAAATTCCTAACAGGTACTATAAGAATTTAGAGAATTGTTAAACTTACTTTTAGAGCGCACGAGTCTAGATTTTTATTTTTTATTCTTGATTAATGTGCTTTTTGTTGTCGTGTAAAAAGTTAATTCTTAAATGATCCAGGTTCATACCTAAATTTAACGGGGTGACGTATGTATTTTGGGCCTGAAAGAAGTGCTGGAGCCCCTCAGATTTTGGTGAACCTACCAATAAATAACTATTCAAAATAAAGACCCAAACAAGTAATGTTTGGATGGATTCCCGAGTTTGGTCATAAATAGTGTCTAATGGATTTAATCCTATTTCTCTTATCTTGTAACTTTTGGGTTAAACCTTTGTTTTTTCTATCACCTCTATCGCCGCTCTCTCTATCAGTTAAAATGTTTTAGTTTTTCTCTTTCCACGAGCATTGTCGTCAATTTTTCCTAAGAATTTCAAAAAGATATCCCAGCCCCTTCTAACTTTGTTCGAGTAGCAAGTAACATCATGCCATCTAATTCAATCACAATATATAATCACCTAAAGGAGGGGAAATTAGTAATTTAACGTGGATCTCCATTTTGCAAATATAATCATCTTCATTGTCTTTCAAAGCAACTTCATTTATAGATCTTCTTAACTCTAGTCATGCTCTATTCAGCTTAACAAACCAATGTCAATTTTATTCCTAATTTTGGGGATCTGCACATTAATCCACTCCATATAAGCACCTCAACCTTTATAAACATCTTTCTGTGCGCAAAGAACAAGTCAGGGGAAAACAAAAAAACAAAAAACCAAGCAAAATCCCTTAGAAATAGAGCTATCGAAATTTTCAATGTTGTGGTTAACAGTTTAAATCACAATTTAAACTTTTTTGGTACAATATTTTGTTTCATAAAAACTTAACTTTGTATTCAAACTTAACTGCCAAACCGATAAAAATCAATTACGACCATCCAAAATATCAATATCGACCGCAATGATTAGGTTTGGCAGTACCTAGATCTACTGCTTGTCACGGACTTCAACCCTCTGCAAAGAGCAAGCTTTTAAAATGCACAATAAAATAAGGCCTCAATAGGATTTTGACTTTAACAAGACAAAACATAGGCGAGAAAGTTTTGGATTGGGAAGGAGGAAATGAGTATTGGCGCTAAAAATATCACTCATGGTGGGGAGGGTATCGCTAAACATCCAGCTAACTCACCTCAAAAAAAAAAAAAAAAAAAAGAGAAAAAAAACAAACAAAATGTTGGAAGAAGTTACTTGTTAGAAGAACAAAGGTTGAGGGGATATAGTGGTATATTTTAAGGGGTCAAAGTCACATAAGTGACATAGTTTTGGGGTAAATATAAAAATAATCCTTAAAAATGTTGTATTTTCTTTTATTTGAGTAATACTTTGAGGGGATGGCCTATTAGAAGGATAGGAGGTTTAGAGGGTGATAACTTTAGTTGGAATATGCTAATTCTCCTACAATATTAATTGTCCTTCCTTCATAAAAAAAAAAAAAAAAAAAAAAAAAATCATTTATATATTTTATTGTTGCCTATAACTTCCCCTAGTGTAACTTCAGCCAAAAAAAAATCTAGACCCTTTGTGTTGACATATATATAATTTATAAAGTAGATGTATACCAATCGAATCAAATCTAGACCGTTTCAATTACAAACTTATTGACTTATTTCATGGTTGCAAATTTGTACACTATTTCATGATAAATAGATCAAATTTCGGTTTTTTATTTCCTTTTACCTGTATTTGGGTCTACCTTCTTGGCGATATAGTTTATTCCCGCAAGCAAACGTAATTACGGCGTCCAAAATGTCAAAAATGGCTATCCACAACCACAAGCTATTGAGATTTGCATTATAAATACTCCTTTCTATTGTTGTCTATATGTCATTGCATAATTAAACAGGTTAAGTACAATTAAGAGAAACTGAGAAAGAGGGAGCATAAAAGATCAGAAGGCAAATATGTCGACAGAATGTTCAGGTGAACGTTAGGTTTTTGTTACCAATAATATAATGTAAAAGGCTGTAAAAGCTATAGATCGTTTAGTCACATGTTTATATATATAAGATTTAGATTCTCTATTCAACTTTACATATAAGTCTCAAATAGCGTAACTGACTATAATTATATATACCAAATTATTTAAGAAATTTGAAATGTTTTTTAATTGATTAATTTGTGTTTTCAATACGAGTCTACTAAGTGACGTGAGTGACGTAATGAAATTGAATAACTTAGTTTGTTCTTTAAATGCATGCATGTAGGGAAGAATTCATGGCCTGAACTTGTCGGAGTTCAAGGAGAGGTTGCTGAGAAGATCATCGAAAAGGAAAATCCTGCTGTTGATGCCATAATTGTGCCAGAAGGATCAGTTGTCACGGCAGACTACCGATGTGACAGGGTTCGGGTTTGGGTTAACAACCAGGGCATCGTCTATAAGGTCCCTACAATTGGTTAGGGAATTGTACAATTTCTGCTATGTGATTGTACTTTTATACAATATGTTTCCTACCTGCGTAATTAAAATAATAGGAGATGTGTTAATCCACTTTAATTAATGAAAATTACAAAATAAAAAATTGATGATCTTCCTCCTCTACTGTATTCTACTTGTGTTTATCAATAAGATATTGATCATCTTCCACAACTTTTATGAGAATCACATTATATTCGTCCTTCGGTACTTCTGTACCTTCCACTAACTCTATGGAATTGAATTATTTCTTGGCTAACAAGAATGAATCGTAAATAATGATATGATTCAAGCAAAAAAAAAAAAAAAAAATATTAAAGATGATTACGATATAAAATTATCTTTAATCATCAAGCAAAAGTATACATGAGCAACAAAAAGGTTAAGACTTTGTTCTTTTTTTCAATTCGAATTTAAAATTTAAGTTTTGCTACAGTAAAAAGCTCTTAAAAACAGTTACATATAACGTTTTAGTTGCGGTAATAAGTTCTTAGATAAAATCACATCTCAACTGAAATTAAACACTCGAATCTATGTACTAAACAGACCATAAATATTTTATACTTTAAAACCTTTAGCACGGTAAAAAATTTTGGACAATTTACACTCGTCCCTTCTAAACTATTGGCATTGTAACGAAATACCCCCTAAATTTTAAAAATAACAAAATTTCCCCCTAAACAATTAGCCGTTAGCAAACGTCCCCCTTTCCGCGCCCTCGGTTAAATTTTGAACGTTAAGTTACACATGGAAGTCGCTGAGGCATTTAAATTTTATTCTATTATGAAATAATGATTTTGCCCATCTAAGCCTAGCCCAAGACCGCTACGAACATATGATGATTTCCCTCTCCCCCTCTCTCCCTCTCATTCTCGCTTCCTCTCTCTCTCTCTCTCTCTCTCTCATTCTTTTTCTCTCTTTCTTCTTTCTTTTCAAGTGAAAAACCAAGGCCCACTACCACTTTGAGCCGCCACTATTTGGCCTCCGGCCGTCACCAAACGCCGACCACCTATGGAGCCCACCAACAAATACTTTAAATCTCTCTGCCGATCTTCCAGTCATTCACCTGCAAGCGTCGGTTAAAGTTTTCGTCTATTTTTTCTCCACAGGGAATTCCAATGCCATCTGACCTCTGTTTCGCCAGCAAGTTGTACTATTATATTCCCCTCCCTGAGTGGTGCAAAACCCACATGATTATTTCACCAATTGGTGTAAGAGGAGCTTCGTTGTACAACCTCCGTCTATTTTGAGTTTTGGACATTTTTCGGCGAACTGGATGTCATTTGGAGAAATTGACTCTAGACAAGTGTTCGTCACTTCGAGATCTTCGATTCGGCACACATCCCGCCGACCCGCCATCCTGGTCAATGCCGGTCAACGGTGGGTTTGACCGGTCAACGACTGGGCTTGGATGGGCAAAATTTTCATTATGAAATTGAAATAGAATGAAAATTAAACACCTCAGCGACTTCCGCGTGTTACTTAACATTTAAAATTTAATCAAGTGAGTGAAAAAGGGGGACGCGTGCTAACAGCTAATTGTTGAAGAGAAAATTTATTATTTTTAAAATTTAGGGGGCAATTTGTTACAAGGCTATTAGTTCAGGAGGTAAAAGTGTAATTTGTCCAAAATTTTTTATAATTACAATGTACTGATCAAAAGCTATGGATTTGGCTCGGGATTTTTCTTCCTACTCTTTCATTTGAAATTGGAGGAATGATAATTTTGTAGGTCATAGGTTAGTGTCTCTTTGTTGGGTTCCTTGCGATTATTAGGACGCAATTTTTCTAATTTTCTTTGATTGGGTTCTTTTGTTTATTTTATCCCTTGCGCTATTGACAATGTTGAATTTTTTATTTTATTTTATTTTAAATTTGCTTGAAGAGGGAATTTAACAGAGTGAAATGGTTACGAAATAGATAATTTGATAAGTTTGATTGATCATTGCGTCCATATCTAGGAAATCTTAACGGGAAAGATACATTTGGATTATGTGTTTTTTTTCTTCCTTTTTCTTTATTTCTTTTATAAAATACATTAACACAACTAGAAAAAGAGAACTTAATGAAAATTAATTACAGAAACTACAAGATTGTAGTCATTTAACTTCACTCAAACCAAACTCTAGTGAGACAGATTCTTATACAAAAGCGTATTTTGAATGAAAGCTAAAAAGCTAAATTAAATTTGTTTGAGAGATCAAGCTAAACCTTCCAATTGAATTTTCGAGGAACTCAAATTACCTCCCAAAAGCATAAATAAATGTTCAAAATATATACTTTCTTGACACTTCGTTTCATTGTCTTGAACTCCTTAAATAGAGTAAGATAATTATAATTTAAAATCTAGAAAGCTGAATTACAAGCCACTAAACACACGTTCTCATGTCTCAACTACTGATAAGTCTGCAAAATAGAGTTATTTTACTGCTTATTGTGATAAAAAAAAAATGGCTTATGTCTCAAAATTTTCATTTATTTTAGTGTGTTTTTAACCAGTTTTAATTTATTTTTGTTTATTTGATTTTTATTTACTTTTGTGTGATTTTATCTTATTTTAGTGTATTTTATTTTAGTTTATCTTATTTTTAATTTATATATATTTATATCATCATATAGGATCTTATAAACCGGTAATATATATTTGTAATTGTATAGTTAATATAAAATAACATTCGGTATATATTTTATAAATATAGGTAAGGTGTTCGTAGTGGACTGAAGCGACACCTATGTTGCAATAGTGTCATAGGTTGTTGTTTCTGGGCAGCCCAACAATTGTCTAAAAATGTTTGTATACTCATGACGTAGCGACACCTATGTTGTAACAGTGTTATAGGAGGTAGCTTTTGACATCATTTAGGTCGAAGATTCGAGTTTCACTTATGTTGCAATAATGTTATAGGACGTAACTTTTGACTTAATTTAATTTGTAAATTTGAGTTTTCAATTTAAATTGAGATGTGATTTTAAATAAAAATTTTTTACTGTATTAAGAAAAATTAGATATAATTTTTTGTAAAAATTTTTAACTGTAGTAAAATTAAAATTTAAAACTTGAATAGATAAAATAACGATATAATATAATAGTACTCTTTGAGAGATAATGAGGTAATAGTGCTAATATATTATAGGCAAAGTCTCCAATCCGGCACTGGAACTTGTACATTTCTCTGTAAAATATGTATATTTTTTCTTTAAAACATGTATATTTTTTCTTAAAAGATGTATATTTCCTTTTATAGTAAAATATACAATATGTACACATTCTAAAGAAGAAATGTACACATTTTATAGAGAAATGTACAAGTGTCGTTCCAGTCCGCATACCGGACTGGAGACCATTCCTATATTATAATGCAGAAATGTTTTTTAAGAAAGAAACTTGCGACATAGGCTCAACAATGTAGCATTCTGTAATACAAATGTATATTTTTCATTTAGCAAATGAATAAAAGACGTAATAGCATGTTTACTAACGGAACTCTAATGTAAGTGCATGTTTTTGGACGTACTGAAAAAGATCTCTAATAATAAATAATATAAATAATTAAAATTTATTTTATTTTCAGCTTCCATTCCAACGGCAGCAGTCCGACCAAGGAATCCAAGGGGTCAGATCAGAAAGTGTAATACACCTTTTTTTTTTTCTTTTTGCAGGGAATAAGCGTAATACACTTGCAAAGAGGGAGGTAAGAATCTGTTCATTTCACTAATTTAAATTTAAAATTTAAATTTTATTATAATAAAAAATTTTAAAACATTATATTTAATTTTTTTATTATAATAAAAAACTCTATATAAAATTATATTTTAATTTAAATAAAATTTTAAATCAATAAAAAGTAAAAGTCTAAAGATTACACCAGCGACTCCACGTGTTAGAGAGCATCTTTTCTTGAGTTTGATTGTATGTGGTGTGGTCCATGTACACTCATTTCCTTCTTTTAATGATGATGTAATCACCCCTAGATTTTCGCTACATGTCAGACTCAGTTTCGTTAACCAATAGCACGCTTAGTTCTTCCTTCACGAGGAGAGAAAAAGAAAAGAAGAGATTTTCTAATACTAATAGTATATAAAGTTTTTTAAATTATTACATATGCATAATTTTTAAATTTTACCTAATTTTATACACAATTATTAATAAAAAAACTTAATCTATTGATATGTTAGTGTATCAGAGAAGATCACAAAATATAAATAACTAAATAAAAGTTTAACTTGGCCTATTTATTTCACAGGAAATTCTCTAGTATGTTTGACGAACCGGTAAGTGGAGTTTTTAAGCCGTTAGATATGCATTATAAGAAAAGCTTGCAAAGAAAGCTTTCCAACAGAATCTTGAATGAGAGAGATAAACGAAGATTGAGAGAATGAAAACTGATTCTCATTACTAACGAATACTGTTACAACGACCTATTTATATATAACTTAATACAAGTAGACTAAGCTCAACAAATAAGAAAGTTACACGTGTACCTAACTATCTTTCTTCTTAATAGCCCCCTTCAAACTTAAAGTAGATAATTCTTCTACTTTAAGTTTGCTACGGATAAGACTGAAGGCTGAACTAGAAACAGCCTTGGTAAAGACATCTACCAGTTGGTCAATGGTTGGCACATGTCTGACCTCTATCTGTTTCCTTATAACCTTTTCTTGAACAAAATATAAGTCAAGTTCTATATGCTTAGTTCGAGCGTGTAAGACTGGATTTGCTGCTAGATGAACCGTGCTGAGGTTGTCACACCAGACCACTGGTGTTTTTGCTGGCGTTTTCTGGAGTCTGAGTTCAAACAGAAGAGACTGCAACCAGGTCAGTACCGCTACCACACTTGCTAGGCTTCTGTATTCGGCCTCTGTGGACGACCTTGACACTGTGTGCTGCTTCTTGGACTGTCAGGACACTAAATTGGAGCCAAGAAAGACACAATACCCGGAGGTTGACCTCCGATCATCAGCATCTGATGCCCAATCAACATCACAAAAACCAACCAGAGTCAGATTTTGGACAAGGCACTCTCTCAAATGAAGACCATAGTCAACTGTTCCTGCTAAGTACCTTAGAATTCGTTTCACTGCTTTCCAATGAGCTTCTAATGGAGTTTGCATGAATTGACAGACTTTATTGATACTGTAGGAGATTTTTGGTCTTTTAACCGTGACATATTGTAAAGCTCCAACCACACTCCTATATAAGTGCACATCACTCACTTGATCACTGCCGAAGGAAGTTAATTTCAGTCCAGCTGTCATAGGTGCTGAAGCACATTTGGCAAATTGCATCTTTGTTTTGCATAACAAATCCTCCACGTACTTCTTTTGAGACAAATGTAAGCCTTGGGAGGTTTTCGTGTCCTGTATCCCAAGGAAATAGTCAACCTCTCCTAGATCTTTAAGAGCAAAAGCTGAATTGAGTTTGACTAAGAGATCCTGAATGGCTGAGTTGTTGTCCCCTGTAACAAGTATATCATCAACATAAAGAAGAACATACAAAGACCATTGTGATGTCAATTGAATAAAGAGGGACTGATCTGATTTGGCTGAGTGAAAACCTAGCTGAAGAAGTTTGTGATTTAGCTTATCAAACCAGGCTCGTGGGGCTTGTTTCAAGCCATATAAGGATTTGTGTAGTCTGCACACCAAATGACGATTTTAATGATCAACAAAGCCAGTAGGCTGCTCCATGTACACTTCTTCTTGCAAATCACCATTCAAGAATGCATTGTTAACATCCAACTGCCTCACACTCCAGTTATTGCTTAACGCTAGTGTAAGAATCACACGAATGGTTGTAGGCTTGACCACTGGACTAAATGTCTCAGTAAAGTCAAAGCCTGCAACTTGATGGAATCCCTTTGCAACAAGTCGTGCCTTGTACTTGTTGATACTCCCATCTGGATTTTCTTTAACTCGGAACACCTACTTGCAGCCAATTATTTTTCTGTCAGGAGGTAGAGGCACCAGACTCCAAGTGTTATTTCGCTGAAGAGCAAGAAACTCGTCAGTCATTGCTTGTTTCCAGTGAGAAGTTGCAAGAGCCTCTTCAACAGAGTTTGGTTCTCGTGTTGCCATGTTCACCTTTGGCTTAAAAATTCCATGCTTAGAACGTGTGACCATGGCATGAGAAGGCCTAGTTTCTTTAGTTCTCTAATCCTGCACACACAAAGCTAGATCCTGACCAATATTAGTAGTCACAGGTGCTTCCTCGGGTAAGACATGGTTGACTTGTTGACCAGTGGAAACTAATTCAACACCCGGTTCTGGTGTATTTGACTGATCTGGGGAAGATGACTCAAGAGTTGTGAAAGCATTAGCAAGTGACTGTGGAGAAGACACTAGGGGTACAGTATTAAATGGAATTGTTAATGGTGAAACACTGGGCTGATTAGAAGATATTGAGACATTCTGTGGAAGTTTTGCAAAAGGAAAAAAAGATTCATAAAAAATGATGTCCTTGGAAACATATATTCTCCCAGATGGATCTAAACACTTGTAACCCTTATGCTTAATGTTATATCCAAGAAAAGTACATGGTATAGACCTGAATTGCAAATTGTTTCTGTTATAAGGCCAAATATTAGGATAACATACACAACCAAAGACTTTGAGTTGTGAATAGACTGGTTTGGTTTGAAAAAGAACCTCTAGAGGTGTTTTGTTTTGAAGAACTGGTGTAGGTAACCTGTTTATAAGAAACACAGAGGTATGAAAGGCCTCATCCCAATATTTGAGAGGCATGGAGGCTTGTGCAAGAAGAGTCAAGCCTGTTTTAACTATGTGGCGATGTTTGCGTTCAGCTACCCTGTTTTGTTCATGTGTATGCGGACAGGGATGCCTGTGCTCAACCCCATGTTGGATTAGGAGATCAGTGAAGGCTCTAAAATCTCCTCCCCAATCCATTTGAAGACACTTAATGGGCAAATCAAGTTGTTTTTCCACTCGGGTTTTGAAATTGACAAAAGCTTGTAAAGCTTCTGCCTTGGTTCGGAGAAGGTAAAACCATGTAAATCGCGAATATGCATCAATGAAATGAATGTAGTATCCATATCCACTAGAAGACAAAGCAGGTGAGGGACCCCATAAATCAGAATGAATAAGTTGTAAGGGTTTAGTGTAAGTGGTATGAGAAAGAGAAAAGGGAAATTTTTGAATTTTCCCTAAAGAAAAAGATTTGAAAAAAGGAACAGAAAATTTATTATTGACAGAAAGATTACAATTGTTCAATACAAGTTGGACAATCTTGTTTGTAGGATGTCCTAACCTATTATGCCAAAGACCAAAGCTGGAAGATTTAACCTCACTAGTACACGCCTGAACAACAGGAAACAGTGAAGTAGATTTATTTGTACAGTGAGAAACAGAAAGAGGATTGAATGAAGGAATGTCTGGAACTGGAATAGTAGGCTTGAGACAGATTTGAGTGTTGTCAAACACATAAAGACCATCTTTAAGCCGACCCTCCAACAACACCATCTTGGAAGTGAGATCCTTGACAAAACAAGAAAAAGGATGAAACTCAAAAAAGATTTGATTGTCAGCAGCAAACTTGGAAACACTTAACAGATTTTTACGTATTTCAGGCACATGTAATAAATGTTTGAGAGTAAGTGACTTAGAGGAAACAAGAGGACTACTAAACGTGGAAGAACCAATGTGCTTTATAGATAGACCCTTACCATTTCCCATGTGTACCTGGTCTGTTCCACAGAACTCAGAGCATGTCATGAGATTTGAGTAATCTGCAGTCAAGTGATTCGTAGCTCCTGAATCTGGATACCACTCGACATTAGAGGAATCATCAGCATACCAAGATGAATCAGCAACAGTCTCTGGAGTAGCAAGCATTGCACCCATTTGAATAGACTCTGCCGTTGTAGATTGACTTGGGCAATGAGCTAAGTTGCCTTGAATCTGACGACTGAAGTGAGAAGGTCCAGTGAAAGACTTATCAAAATGATAGTAACATTGCATAACCACATGACCCTGTTTCCCACAAAGTTGGCACTGAATTTTATTACTATTCCACGAGTGACCTCGACCGTAACCAAAACGTCCCCTACCTCTGTTGTTTGAAGAACCAGAATTGCGGCCAAATGAATTCCCATAATGATCAGAGAAACTATTGGCACTAGAGGCACCATAGCCCCTTTGGGGAAAATGACCTGGACTAGAATTAAAACTACCAAACCTGGGATTAAAACTAGGTTTTCCACCAGTCATTGCTAGATTAGCAGAAGATAGACTGGAAGAGCCAGGGCAAAAATTGCCACCAGATCCATCACTTAGCATAATGGCTCTTTCAATTCATGCTTCCTGAGTTAAAATTAGAGACTCTACTTCTTCAACTGAATAATCAGCAAAGCTTGAATTCACACTAATTTCCAAGATATCATATTCCGGAGGCAAACCATTAAAAATTGCGTCTATATGATCCTTAACAGAAATCTCATTGCCAAATAGGGCAAGCATGTCAACGAAATGCCTAACACGAAGAAGATACTCATTTGCAGTTAAAGAATCTTTGCGAGTATTTTGTAATTGAGTCTTGAATTGAGATTTTTTTGCTCTAATTTGTGAAGCAAAATAGATGTCAATTGTGTGCCAAACCTGGGCTGCTGTTTCGCAATTCACCATGTGAGCAAGAATCGAGTCAAACATTGAAGCAAGCATCCAGGACACAAGTAACTGATCTTGTTGCTCCCACTATAGAAACGCTGGATTAATCACACGAAGGAGCTCATCCTCTGGAGAAAGAAATCTCGGAGGAGATTTTGCAGGATCAGAAAGAAAATCATAAAGACGATGACCACGAACTGTGGCAAGAACTTGTCTCTGCCATACCAGAAAATTATTGTGATCTAATTTTGACGAAATCGAATGAGAAAAGGTAATTGGAACAAATCGAGTAGAAGATCCAGAAGCATCCATGGCGACCACCGAGAAAAAGAAATTTCGTCACCAGTGAAGCACTACACCACAAAAAGCCTTTCGTAGCTGGCAAAAAACGCTATTACTCACTAGCAATAGCGCTTTTTAGAGCGCTAGGACAGCCGGCGCTATTATAGGTCCTAAGAAAATATAACGTTTTAGAAGAGTTATAAAAAGCGCTATAGAATTGAAGTATTATAGCGTGTAAGAAAAGTTATTTTCATCCTCTTACAGCTGTTTATCATAGCTACGATACAGAGTAATAACTTTTTTTCCCTGTTATGTTCATACTGTTATAACTTTTTAAAATTATTATTGATATCCGTTTGAATTCATTCAAATAAAAATAATTCCGAGATATGTGATATATCTAAATTGGAACATTCAAATTAAAACATAAAAACATTCAACATATCAATTGTTATCAGTATCTACTAAGCTGTCAATAAAATTACGTCTACAACATAATTCATATAGTGTCCAAAACCTTAACATTCAAAACAAGTAAAGAAAACAGAGAAGTCATCTCCAAAACGTCTAAGTGCAATGGTGAAGTAAATCCTTCCATCTTGAAATAATACTTCAACAAAAAAGTCAACTCCATTGTTTAACCTGTAAGAAAATGATCCACTATCAAAACAATAATCAAACTCAATGTTTATTCTTCCACCATTTAACCTATAAATAAAGCAAGGACTGTGACCAGAAATTGCAAAAAGGAAAAAAAAAAAAAAAAAAACAAAACAAAAAACGGGTAAAATGTACACCGTGAGCATACCTTGCCAAACTGCTTCTTGACCTTCTCTCGCCTAGTTTTCTGAAATTGCAAACATGACACCATTGCAATAGGAAGTAAGACAATGATGCACCAAAACTAAAGCAACCATAAAGTTATAAGAATCTTATAATTTCTAGAAACACAACATAAATACAAATAGTACTTGCCAAACATAACTCAAATAGTTCAGGCATATGGCCCACAAGATTTATGCTTGACAACATGAGCCACTCTTAGTTGGAACGAAAATGGGAGCTATATAATTGCTAATTTAATCCTTCTTTGTACCTGATCTCTTTAGGAACATGAGACCAAGTATGATCATCGAAGGTAATAACAATATAACCTTCACAAATATGCATGATTGCCCGCACTGGAATTCATTCAATTGTAGAAAGGCATGCAACAATTTTCAACAATGTTCGTTTTAGTACTACCAAGTAATGGGGGGCCTGGCCTAGGGGCGGGGCCTGGGCTGGAGAGGGGCCTGGGTTGGGGGCGAGACCTGGGCTAAGGACTGGGCTGGAGGGGCGCCTGGGCTGGAGGCGCCTGGGCTGAAGGGGCGCCTGGGCTGGGGGCGCCCGGGCTGGAGGCCCCTGGGCTGGAGGGGCGCCTGGGCTGGAGGGGCGCCTGGGCTGGGGGCGCCCGGACTGGAGGCGCCTGGGCTGAAGGGGCGCCTGGGCTGGGGGTGCCCGGGCTGGAGGGGCGCCCGCTGGAGGGGTGCCTGGGCTGGAGGCGCGCCTGGGCTGGGGGCGCCTGGGCTGGAGGGGCGAGGCGCCTGGGCTGGGGGTGCCTAGGCTGGAGGCGCCTGGGCTAGGGGGCACCTGGGCCGGGGGCGGGGCCTGCGATGGGGGCACTTGGGTTGGAGGCGCCTGGGCTGGGGGCGGGGACTGGGCTGGGGGCAGGGACTGGGCTGGAGGGGCGCCTAGGCCCAGGGGGTGGGGCCTGGGTTGGAGGCGCCTGGGCTGGGGGTGGGGACTGGGCTGGAGGGGGGCCTGGGCCCGTGTGGGGCCTGGGCTGGGGGGGCTAGCCTGCGGCCAAGGTAGAGTAGAAGACACCATATGGCATTAACTTTCCATTGTAGCATCTTTTTTCAAATGCCAAATTCAATAACATACACCAAAAACGCATTTATCCTTATGCACCAAATACGCATCGGATATTTTGTAGCTAGTGAGTTAGACGAAACATGACTTCAATGATGCACTAGATAAAAATTGTATGTCAAACTTGTAAAATAGAGAGCATGGCTTACATGTATTGGTATGTAGATAGTTGGATAAAGCATGAGTCTTCATTGCCTACATTTAAACCCGAAGAGAAAAAAAACAATCTATCACAATCATATAATGTTTTTGATTAAAATAAATTTGGAACTAGTAGAGATTTCACATACCCCTTTAAAATTTTATCAGCAGGCCATGCCACATTACTTGAAATTGCTTCTTCAATGGTACTCATCTCACTCGTTGGCCTCCACAAGAAAGCGTCCGGGTGTTTTGCTACATCCACCTACACTCTCACTGCATTCGGTCCAAGAGGTACATGGTGAACGAGGTCTTTCGGGTCGCTTGGCATCAAACGCCCTTCAGCAACAACTTCTCCAGTTCCAATCCAGTCTAATAGCTTACACTTGTTGGTAAGTTTGGGTAAAGTAGTACTCACACTCTGCCAATAATACAATGAACATAAGCAATTACAAATAAACAAGCTTTAGTATATGGCAAACTTGATTTCATCCCGTTTAAAAACTTGAATACTTAGTCATTCACTTTGATTGCTTACCACTGGTGAATGCACATTTGCAGTAGATTGATCCTCACTTCTGATGCCACTTACTTGACTTTTCAACAATAGAGAGATTATCTCCTGCAATTCTTTGACATCCGCTTCTGTTTTGTTGCATTTATCTTGTAAATCCTGCAAGTTATCATCTCGTTCTGACAAAATGGAATGTTTTGTCTTAGTTATCCCAAGGCCCAATGCTCTCATGCGGCCATTCCCGTTAGGACCAAAGAAGCTAGAGCATCATCTAGCAAATCACTACGATCAGAAGTAGGTATCTCATTTTGTATTTGTTCCAAATTTTCCTATCCCAACAATGAGCAAAAGGAAATTCCTTTTCACCATGAGCAGCCTTATGGACAATTACATATTCCTTGGTTTAGACATACACCATCCTCCATGATAACTAGTGCATGAACAATCCACATTTCTTCTAAGGGGTTTAGGCAAAGTAGGAGGAGAACCTCAACCGTCGCTTTAACATTTGAAAGTTACAAATTTCCTTCTCTTTATTTAAGATATTTGATTCATATTGGATATTTTACCAATTCCAATTCTGTCAACTTGACAACTAATCTAATGAATCAATAGCTAAACTGCAGAGCTAGTTATACTTATGCGCTGGATTAGCGTCGAAATCTAGACAAGCAACTAATGTTATATCCTTTTTCATTTTTGTTCTTTTCTTTTTTTTTTTTTTCCGGTTTTAAACCACATTTTGATCAAGTTACCATGTAATTATCCACAAAATGGATAAATTAAAAGAACAGAACTTATGCTAATCCAGGCACCATCCACTGCTTTAGAGTCTCAAACATTAAATCAGAGACACTAACCTGGGCATCACTCCCTTTGTCAATTTTGTCCTCATTTCTCTATATGCACGCTGTGTTTCCATTGGAATGGTTGCTCACAGCATCGTTTTCAGAAGTGGCTTCAATCTTTTGTTGCGCAACACTTTCATCTTGGGGGCCATTTGCAGTTGACTGATGAAACAACATTGTCAGGTTGCCACAAAATTAAGAAAAGGATTCAAATTAAATAATAACCTAACTTATTAAAGTATAAGGCATATGCCTACAGCTTTTCTTCTCCAAACATGCTGCCACAGATTGCTCAGTTCATTCCTCCTAATAGACTTAACAAGATAGTCAGCGGCACCTCTCATCATACATTTGTAGACTGTGCTAATTGAATCTTGAGAGGACATCACTGCAACGATCAAAAATATATATAAATAAATAAATACTAAAATGATAAAACAAAATTAAGATTAAAAAAAGGTAACACCTAATTTATAAGTAAGCATACTTATAACAGGAATGTTTTTGCAAACTTCATGCTCCATAATCAGTGTGAGCAGTGCAAACCCAGATATTGAAGGCAGATCCACTTCTATCAATATGAGATCCACGTCGTGTGGTCTTCCCTTCAGTAATTCTCATGCCTTTAAGCCATCGGGCACCGCAGCAACTGCCAAAAAAAAGAAAAAAAATCAGTTGCTAAGATAAAATTCAAAAATTCTAAGCTCAAGCCAAATTTGTTGATGAGTTCTAAAAATATATAAGTATATATTATATAAAGTACATGACTAAAAGAAGGTAAGAAAAGGATTTCTTAAACAACCATATCGTGTCAAATTGCTTGAAATGGCTTGAATTGCTATCGAAACGGCAATACTGCTGAGGCACACCCCAAAAAACAGAAAATTCATTTCAAAGGAATTAGTTTTACAACTTCGTTTTACATCAATTACTATCGCTCGTTTCACCAACTGTACAACCGAAAAAAAATGGTTGGGAGTCAACTCACTTGAACAACTGAAAGTCTACGGCTGACTCCCAAATTCAAGAGACAGAAAAAATATACTTAAGACTGAAAATCCAGCAAAACCCATTTCGCCATTCAAACAAAAGAAGCCAATAAAACCGAATTAAGAACCAAAATAAAAGAAAACGAAAGGCAATCAAATGCATCAACTGAACGAGCACAACCAAAAACGAAGGAAAAAAGAAAAAAGAAAATGACCTCTGTAGCTGCATTTCCTGAGAAGAGCGGCGATAATCTGCCTGGTGGACTCATCAGCTTCGACCAACAAAACCCGCATCATCATCTCCGGCAAGAACCTGTCACACCTCGTAATCACCCCGCTCGAACTACAACCATCTTTCTTCTTCCAACTTCCATTATAATTACTATTCTTATTGTTGTTATTACTACAAGAATTCATTTCTGTCTCTGTTCTATTCTTCTCTGCTGCTTCATTCATCTCCAAATCCTCACTGCTCAAAACCATCTCCCCCATTGAAAAACTTCAAATCTCTCTCTCTCTCTCTCTCTCTCTCTCTCTCTCTTTCTCTCTCTTCCCCCGGCATAATCCCACCTGTTAATGTCCTCCAAAAGCTTGAAAGGAAGCACCTTATTGTCGACCTCAACGTGGAATTCGTACGCCACCGAATACCCCACCCGCGCACCTCTTATATCAAAACCAGAAATCTTGAGGTCATCGGCTTAAAGCCCTAATGACTTCACTGTTGCTTCCTTCAAATCCTGAATTCAAAATCAAAACCAAAAAATTTACAGATTAAATAACGCTAAAGAAATGAATCGAAAGACTGTGAAAGAAATTGCATTTTGTGATTACTTACGGAAATAGCTTGGGATATGGAGGGCTGAAATTAGGGGTGGAAATTAGAGCCCGAGAAGAGGACGGAGATTGCGAAACCACAATAAGCAAAAGCAACACTCGTGAATAAAAGGATTTGTTCAGCAAACTTGGTATGGATTTGTTCAGTTCGACGAGAGCAGTCCAAAGAAAGCAATTTCCAGAGATTAGACGTCAGAAGGCACCGAAAACTGCGTTGGAAGGTGCGGTGGCCGGGAATTTCAAACTGAAATTCCGGCGGATCGGCGGGGAATCGGGCAGCGTGGTGATGGGGGTTTTGTAGATCAGCTCATGGGCTTCTTGGATTTGATCTCGGATCACTATGGGTTGGCCAGAGGTGGTCGGAATCGACGGCGGTGCATTTCTTCTTACGTCATGAGTCTCTCACGTTTTTCTCTCTCTTTTAACGCTGATGAATAAGCACAGAAGAGAATTTGGGAAGAGAGAGATGGAGAGATGGGGAAATGGCAGTTGGTGGTGGAACGTGTGATGTTCGTTTGTGAGGCTGATTTCTGGAGGATAGTTGTGCTCTGGAAATGGTTTATGGTCGTATCCCACTTGCAGATTTTGCTTTCAAAATTTTTCTCTCTCAGTTTCACAACTTACCCATGTTTTACTTCTCTCTCATACGGTGGTAAATTTGTAGTGACCGGCCGTATGGGAGAATGAGGTTGTTTCCTTCTTGGCCGGCCAAATGACTCTTCGAGTGAGAATGAATCCGTATGGGCATTTGGGGGTTTTTTTTTTTTTTTTTTTTCTTTCCCTGGTTCTCTCGTATCTTGCGCGTATTTCATTATAAAAAAAAAAAAAAAACGGGGGAGGGAGCGAGCGGGAAAATTGAAAAATTCCATCCAATGTAATTGTAATCTGTACATTTATATATTTTTAAATATATGTAAAACAAATCAGTCAAAATGTCAACAAATTTTAATATATATGTATATATTTATATATTATAACTCTTTATAAACGCTATTATAGACTAAAGCAGTAACGTTTTTTGAAAAGCGCTATAACTAACCGCTACGAAAAGCCATTTTTCTTGTAGTGAAGGCTCTGATACCATATAAGAAAAGCTTGCAAAGAAAGCTTTCTAACAGAATCTTGAATGAGAGAGATAAATGAAGATTGAGAGAATGAAAACTGATTCTCATTACTAACGAATACTGTTACAACCACCTATTTATATATAACTTAATACAAGTAGACTAAGCTCAACAAATAAGAAAGTTACACGTGTAAGTTACACGTGTACCTAACTATCTTTCTTCTTAATATGCATAAATTTTTACTTTTACTTGATTTTATGAAAATTTAATGGATATAAATTTAACCTACTGATATGTTGACGTGTCACAGAATTTCTCTTATTCCACATGCTCCAAAACCTTTTGCCAGCCACTCGAAGACTTTCAAGCACTGCCTTCGGCAGTTTTCTCAGCAGCCCAGCCTATAAAAGGGCTCGTCCATCTCCATGCAAGGCACCCCTCACTTCTGAAACTAGCTCATATGAAAAAAAAAATTAATATCAATTTGTAGTTTAGATGAGGAAGATTCACTCTAGTGTCTGCTAGGACTTTTCGACGCAAGTCTAAACAGTATCCTTTAAATAAAAACATCAATAGGAAGTTAGAGAAACTTGTAAATAAAAATCCAGATGTTGTTAAATATGCAATTTTCTTCGGTAGAAAACCTTTATTTAAATTAACTTAATTATTTTTTTTCTTTTCTTTTTGTTGTTTGTTATTTTCTATTTTTAGTATTAAGGTTAAATTTTATTTTTCTTTTAACTTTTAGCGGCAGAAAAACATTGTGCCGTCTAATTTTATTTTCTTAATTTTATTTTTCTATTTGTTTTCATACTGCTTAAGTAGGTTCTGTCTAAGGAGAATGGGACTTAAGCGGACCGTTGTGACTCCCAACCTTTCCTGGGAATCTACTTTTAAAGGTGGTTCTGTCAAAGGAGGCTATCCGGCCTTGTTCTTTGTTAACAAGACTGGTGTATTCTTGTACAGTCGTTCCATGAGAATCACTGAATCACTTCACTAAAAGTCTAGACCAGCCAATTTAAAGTTAGGGAAGAATTATTTCTTTCTTTTCTTTCTTGTTTGTTTTCAAAAAAAAAAAAAAAAAAGGATGAGATTCTCCAAACACTTAGAAAACAATTTCCTTGTCTTCCTTTATATGCTCTAACGAACATCTACATAACCAGAATGCCAAGGGACGTACGTATGCTGGATCATCGAGGCCAAGGTACGAATGACAGGTGTGTTTTCTGACCAGTTTGTTCGTTAAATGCTAGGTATGGAGCATACCTCTTACTCCAATAAGAGAAGAGAAAAGAGAAGATAACATAAACTTCATGCGGAATGACTTGAGTAAGGAGTTGCTAGACGCTGTCCTGTCAACTCTTGATACACATTTCAGTGGAGTCGTTCAAAACGCATGCTGCCATCTCTGGTTACAATTCAAGGAAGAGCGAAAATGGTTTTTTGTCTCGGGAATCTGACGAAAAACGACTTTGTTTGCCAGTTTTTAAGAAAATTGGATGGGAAATAGCTCCCCGACTCATAGAAGTCGTTTAAAACCTGTTACTATACATTCTATTCCCTTTAAGATTTTTTCTTACTTTTTTGTACTTGTTAGTCTTTTTCAGGTTTCTTTTGTGTGCGTCGGTATTTTTCGGACTTTTGTTTCATGTTACAGGTATTTTAGATTGTTATCTGTCTTTTTCAGTGTTTTGAAATACCTGCAACATGAAACAAAAGTAAAAAAAATATCGACAAAAAGAATGAAAAGTAAAGAAAAAGTCTTAAAGGAATAGTAACAGATTTTAAACGACTTCTATGAGTCGGGGAGCTATTTCCTATCCAATTTTCTTAAAAATTTGCAAACAAAGTCAGTTTCCATTAGATTCCCAAGAAAAACTCGTTTTTGCTTGTCGTTGAATTGTAATCAGAGATAGCAGAGTGCATTTTGGACGATTCCACTGGAATGTGTATCAAGAGTTGACAAGATGTCGTCCAACGACTCCTTACTCAAGCCATTCTGTGTGAAGTTTATTTTATCTTCTTTATTTTTAGATCACCATTCGTAAACTTCTGCAGTGCATATTGCAAGTCCATCTGGCGCATTTATGGCAGCCACCGATTCTCTTTCCTCTTCTCTTGTTGTAGTAAGAGCTACGCTCCATACCTGACATGTAACGAACAAACGGGCTAGAAAAGTCACCTGTCATTCGTACTTTGGTCTCGATGATTCCGCATATATCCCTTGGCATGCCATAATGCAGGTACATCTATAGCCTTGCCATTCTGGTCTTGTAGATATTCGTTAGCGCATTTAAAGGAAGACAAGGAAATTCTTTCCCAAGTGTTTGGAGAATCTCATCCCTTTTTTAAAAAAATTGTTTTTTTAAATAGACAAGAAATAAAACAAAGAAACAAAGAAAGAAAAAATTCTTCATTGACTTTAAACTAGTTGGGTTGGACTTGTTGTGAATTGATTCTGTTAGTGTTTTGTTAATTGGCTGTATTGGCAACATCGGTTTGAGTTTGGTATACAAAGTCAAAAGATAGGTTGTCGTAAGTCTTGTGCAGGTGGCTAGTTTTTGAAAAGAAGAAAGTACGGGTGTTCAAATTGAAAATCAGATTTGGTGCAGAAAAATCAGATTTGCAGATGTGAAGAATTATCTGATAAGGAGATTTGATCCTTTGAAATTTGAAAAAGGTAAATCCGATGAGATAAGATCAAAGTGAGATGATGCAGTTAAAGTAGGAGAGGATTTTGTGATAACAGTGTGAGATTCAAAAAGCCGGATAATGTGCTGGTGAGATATAGTTATATATATCTGGAAATAGGCTTTGCAGGTACTTATGCTTTTATTGAGAGAAAAGTCTAGAGAGAGAGACAGTGCAGAAGCAGCAGTTAGTTTACATGTTGAAACGCTGATTGATTGAAGAGTGTTCTGCAGAGTTAAAGTCGTGTGGTACACGCTAAACAGTTTCACTGTGAGAGTTCATCACAATGGCGTCAGTGTCTAGGAGGGAGTCCTTTGAGTGATTAAGTCCATCATTGATGTAATTCTTGAAACATAGTGAAAATCGTTTACTATCTGGGCGTGGCCCCGCAGAGTAGGTGTGAGCACCGAATTGCGTCACCATATCGTGTGTTCATTTACTTTTCTGTATTACTGTTGTCTCTGTTGCATGTTTATTCTTTAAGCCGTAGAGTAATCTGAACAAACTAGTGTCCCAGACTGTGTTCTAACATCATCTGGGACATCAGGTCTAACGTCAAGATCATACAGATGGTATCAGAGCAGTTCACTGACCAGTTGTTCGGTGGGATTTTGAGGAATTTGATCTGTTATGTCTAAGATGGACCTGCTGAAGGAAGGAGGATCTGTATCACGTCCACCACTGCTCGACGGTTTAAACTACTCTTATTGGAAGGCTCGAATGAAGGCATTTATCAAGGCTCAAGATGAAAGAGCTTGGCGTGCAATCTTGACAGACTGGGCACATCCAGTAACTAAGGATACAGAAGGAAAAATAACTCTCAAGCCGGAAGAGACATGGAGTACTGATGAAGATAAGTTGGCCAACTACAACTCACGTGCACTTAATGCAATTTTCAATGGAGTTGATGTCAATCAGTTCAAAATGATATCTACATGTGAATCAGCCAAAGAAGCATGGGAGATTCTGGAGGTAGCCCATGAAGGAACAGCCGCTGTCAGACAATCAAAATTGAACATGCTCACTACCAGGTTTGAAACTCTTCGAATGCTTGAAACTGAGACTATTTCAGAATTTAATTCCCGATTGGGTGATATAGCTAATGAATCATTTGCACTTGGTGAAAAAATCTCTGAGGCAAAACTTGTCAGCAAGGCCTTGAGATCACTTCCAAAGAGGTTTGCCTACAAAGTCACTGCTATTGAGGAGGCTGAAGACATTCAAACCATGAGACTTGATGAGCTGATAGGATCTTTGAGAACGTTTGAAATGAATCTGGACCAGAACAAGCAAGAGAAAGAAACTGCCTTTCAAGCAGAGATGCATAAATCTACGGTGGAGGAAGAAACAGGAGATCCACAAGTTCTAGTAGAATCATTTGCTCTTTTGACAAAGAATTTCAATCGTATCCTGAAACGAGTTAAAGGCAAAGGGTTCATTCCAAATTTAGGAAAGTTCAACAGTTTTCAAAAGAACACAGATGGTGCGAATGTTTCTGAATCTAAGACACGAAGCCGAGGTATCCAGTGTTGTGAGTGTGATGGATACGGACATATTCAGTCAGAATGTGCCAATACTCTTAAGAAGAAGAAAAAGACCTTCAACGTGACATGGAGCGATGAAGAATCCGATGGAAGCCAGGAAAATGAAGATCATGTGAATCATCATGTTGCTTTCAATGTATACCAGGATGTTCCCAACAATAGTAATGCAGACCAAGTCACAAATGATGTTGGAACATCATCCATAACATCAATAGTCAAACCAGAAGAAAACGGAGATTTGTCTGATTCAGAAAGTCTGAGTAATGCAAGTGAATTAACACAGGAGACTATCCAGGAGGCTTATGAATCAATGTTTAACAAGTGGATCCAGGTGGTTAAACTGAACAAATCACTGGAGGAAAAATTGACAGATGCAGAACAAGAAAAGAAAGATTTAAAGATGAGACTCGAATCCAAGATTACTGAACTGAGAAGAATGCTGCAGGAAACTAATACAGAATTAGAACGTGCTCAGAAGACATTGAAGATTATGAACACCAGCAGTGCAAAATTAGATCATATTTTGACTATGGGAAAATCCAGTCATGATCACTTCGGACTAGGCTACAGTGGAGAAGGTCAGTCATCCAAGTCAGTCTTTGTTAAAGAAAAGGCTAAGGTGGAAACAGTGACTCCGTCGTTTAAGACCACTAGTCAGGCTCGTTCACAACGAAAATCTATCATTCCCATTTGCTATTACTGCAGTTTTAAAGGACACATTCAGTCACGGTGTTATAAATTCCTGGATGGCTTAAGACGAGGCATGCATCTTAATCCAACAAAAGGTGCAAGACAGACACCAAGGTGGAAGATGAATGGGAATAACAGAGGTATTCGTATGGTATGGGTGAGAAAGACAGACTTAAAGTGTCATGCAGCCTACACGTCCCTAAAAGCAAGTGCTACCAATTCTTGGTATTTTGACAGTGGATGTTCTAGGCATATGACTGGTGAAAGAAGTTTTCTAACAAACTTTCAAAGTTCTACTGATGGACACGTAACGTTTGGTGATGGTGTTAAGGGGAGAGTGCTTGGAAGAGGAACTCTGAATGTTGATGGATTACCAAAGCTGAAGAATGTGTTATTTGTGGAAGGTTTGAAGGCTAATCTCATAAGTATTAGTCAACTGTGTGATCAAGAACTTTTTGTTAGTTTCTCCAAAAATGAGTGCCGGGTGCTGGATAAGGAAGAAAACTGTGTGATGGAAGGATCAAGATCATCGGATAATTGTTACATGTTAATTCATCCACTCTCGTGCTTCAAAACGTCTAAAGAAGAAATAGAAGTTTGGCATCAAAAACTTGGGCATCTTAATTACAGAAACTTGAAGAAGATAGTAGATACTGGAGCAGTAAGAGGAGTGCCTAAACTTGGTTCAATTCCACAGGGAATATGTGGACCATGTCAAGTCGGGAAGCAGTTAAAGATGACACACAAGTTGGTTCAATTTATAACCACAACTCAGGTACTTGAACTTCTTCACATGGATCTTATGGGTCCCATGCAGGTCGAAAGTATTGGTGGAAGAAAGTATACATTTGTGTGTGTAGATGATTTCTCCAGATTTACATGGGTTGATTTTATTAGGGAGAAAGCAGATACTTTTAAAGTGTTCAAGAACCTGTGTATTAAGATTCAAAGGGAGAAAGACTGCAAAATTGGAAAGATAGTGAGAATCAGAAGTGATCATGGGAGAGAATTCGAAAACACAATATTTGCAGAATACTGTAACAAGCATGGCATCGCACATGAATTCTCAGCACCAAAAACTCCGCAGCAGAATGGAGTTGTTGAAAGAAAGAACAGAACACTCCAAGAGATGGCACGTGTCATGCTAAACTCTAAATGTTTGGCTTACAGACTATGGGCAGAAGCAGTCCACACTGCATGTTACACAGTAAATCGGGTGTATTTCAGACCAGGGACAAAAAACACTCCGTATGAGATATGGAAGGGAAGAAAGCCAAATCTCAGTTACTTTCATATTTTTGGAAGCACATGTTATATTTTAAAAGATCGGGAGCCAAGAGGAAAGTTTGATGCAAAAAGTGACAAAGGAATTTTCCTCGGATATTCTCCTACTAGTCGAGCATATAGAGTCTACAACAAAAGAACACAGACAATCATGGAATCCATAAATGTGGTGATTGATGACTTCAATGATGAATCAAAAATTAGCTCAAGTGATGAGATATACAAGACTGCTGAAGAAGATGACACGATGTTTGGCGAATGGGATACAGAAGATGATGCTGTTGATGAAGTTACACATGATGTTGAGACATCAACTGAGACATTGACGCCAGAACCAGAAGAAGATAGTCTAAATGCTACTGATCAGGCTACCAGAGAACCTCCATCCAGAATCAAAAAGAATCATCCTACAGAAGAAGTTATTGGGAGGATTGAAGAAGGAATACGTACCAAAGACAAGCCAAGAATTAACTACAGAGAGATGGTAAGGTATGTTTGCTATACGTCTCAAATTGAACCAAAGAATGTTAAGGAAGCTCTGCTGGACGAGTATTGGATAAATGCAATGCAAGAAGAGCTGGAACAGTTCGTGAGAAACGATGTTTGGGAACTAGTTCCCAGACCAAATGATTCCAATGTTATTGGAACGAAGTGGATTTTTAAAAACAAAACAGATGAGAGTGGAAACATCACCAGAAACAAAGCTCGACTTGTAGCCCAAGGATATACTCAAGTAGAAGGAATTGACTACGATGAAACATTTGCACCAGTCGCACGACTTGAGTCTATTCGCTTACTACTGGCCATAGCTTGTTTGATGAGGTTTAAGTTACACCAGATGGATGTTAAGAGTGCATTTCTAAATGGTCACCTGAATGAAGAAGCCTTCGTGGAACAACCAAAAGGCTTTGAGGATCCAAGCCAACCAGATCATGTCTACAGGCTCAAAAAGGCTTTATATGGACTGAAGCAAGCACCACGGGCATGGTATGAACGGTTGACTGATTTTCTTGGAAAGAGAGGATATACTAGAGGAGGAGTTGACAAGACATTGTTCATCAAGAAGTTTAACACCGGAATCATTATAGCTCAGATATATGTGGATGATATTGTGTTCGGTTCTACCTCTCAAGCCAAGGTGGACGAGTTTGTGAATCAAATGAAGAACGAGTTTGAAATGAGTATGGTTGATGAATTAAGTTACTTTCTTGGGTTGCAGATGAAACAAGTTGAAAATGGAATTTTTATTTCACAAAGCAAGTATGCACGGAATCTTGTGAAGAAGTTTGGACTTGAACAGTCTAGACATGTGCGAACACCTATGGGAGTAAATGACAAGTTGACAAAGGATGATTGTGGTAAGGATGTTGATCCCAGTCTCTATAGAAGTATGATTGGAAGTCTACTCTACTTAACTGCAAGCAGACCAGACATCAGTTACAGTGTTGGAGTGTGTGCCAGATATCAAGCCAGTCCAAAGGAGTCACATGTAACAACAGTCAAAAGGATCATTCGCTATGTCAGTGGAACAACAGACTATGGTATTTGGTACTCAAATGACACTAATTCTAGTCTTGCTGGATTCAGTGATGCAGATTGGGCAGGAAGTGCTGATGACCGGAAGAGCACTACAGGAGGATGCTTCTACCTTGGAAATAATTTGGTGTCTTGGCATAGTAAAAAACAGAACTCAATCTCCTTGTCTACAGCCGAGGCTGAATACATTGCTGCAGGGAGCTGTTGCACACAACTAATATGGATGAAACAAATGCTACGTGATTATGGAATTCCACAAGAAGTGTTGATAGTCTACTGTGACAATCTGAGTGCCATTAACATATCCAAGAATCCGGTTCAGCATTCCAGAACAAAGCATATTGATATACGGCATCATTACATTCGGGACTTGGTGGAACGCAAACTGATTAGTCTGGAGTACGTTGCTACAGAAAAACAGCTGGCAGACATTTTTACAAAGGCCATAGACTCAGTCAGGTTTGAGTCTCTTAGGTCCGCTCTGGGAATATGTGTTATGTGAGAAAAAAAAATGACAGTGCGTTTTTGAAGGGCTTGAGTAATCAACTACCCTATAAATGTTTTTCCCGGAAGTCCCTATTCAGCCTTCTCCTTGAAATCCCTAATATCGGCCGGAATCACAGTTGTTCCTTTTCCGCTGCAAACATGGTTTCTACTCGCCGCAACACCGGTCAAAAATTCGATGAAAGGGTTGAACGATTACGGAAGGAGATTCAAGATCGTGTTCTGAAAGCTATGGAAACACCAACAGCTTCTTCCTCCAAACCTCAGAAGAAGTGCACAAAACCGCCTCCGGTCAAGTCCGTCCCTACACGCCGATGCAACCCACCGCGCAACGTCCCAGACCCTACACCCCTCTCGGTGATTCGACCTTGGGAAATGGTTCCCTATCAGTCACAAGATGCGCCGGTTCTTGAAGAACAGCCGCCGCCAGATATGTCTCCCAACCAATCTCCGCCGCCGAGTGATTTTCCTGAAAACGTGCCGCCAGCATCTCCGTCATTCCCTGCCTCTCCAACAAGAAGCGGTCACGAGAACGTCCATGCTTCTAGTCCTGAACTACAAGAAAATGACACGAGTCCGGTTGATTTAATGTCCGCCCCTCCGCGGCCTGGGTTTCCTACATGGAAGTCACAATTTCCCATGTACCCAGAAGGACTAAAAGGAAAATATCCTACGCACATTGCCGATGACATCCCAGTGCCACCGTCCAGAAAGCAGTCTACCTCTGACGACAGTGATCCCGTCTTCCAACCTGAAGAAGAACCACAAGAAACTGAGGAGGCTCCAGTCCGGTCAAAGAATAAGAAGCCTATGTCAGCTTCGGCCTGCGCCAAAAAATGGCAGAAGAAATCCGCCCCAGCTTGTCCAAAGAAACGGAAGAAGCAGGTGTCTACAAAGGAGACAACTCAACACCCAGCGGCCTCACCAGCTCCCAAACGTCCACCGCGAACCACTCGGGTCAGCTCCAAGCCTTCGATGCCGGGTAAGTCTGCTTGTCCCTCTACTGGTTCGGCACTAAAGGAAACTCTTTGGAAGGCTATGTCCCAGAGAAAAATTCATTCCGAAAGAATGTTGACAATTGAAGAATTTGAGGAAGTAGGTGTCGTGGAACTTTTAAAGAAACAAAAGCTATTTGGGACCGTCTCCAAAATTCAACCATTCGTCAAATCCATAGTGGTAGAATTCTATTCAAACCTGTTGAAAGAAATTAAGGATCCCAGTTCTGCCACGTTTCACACTGTCCACGTACGCAGAACCACTTTTGCATTTGCTCCACAAGAAATCAACAATTTCTTTGAAAGCCATGTGGAGCCCGCAGATCCAGAGGTTGACTTTGACCAGGTAATTTCAGAACTAACCGCCATTGTTCGAAGGGTATGGAAGAATGAAACTTGTTTCCCAGCTGCAGATTTAAGTTTGAAATATTTGGCTCTGCATAAGATTGCCGTGGAAAACTGGCTACCCACCTTTCACACGACTGGCATCCACAAGCAGTTGGCCAAGGTGCTTTACTTTATTGGTACAGGGGTCCCATTTGATGTTGGCCAGCTCATCTTCGAGGAAATAGTCAATCTTGCGGAAGTTGTCTCCTCCAAACCAGCCCTCCCGTTTCCCTCCTTGATTTATGGTCTGCTCATGGCTCAACAGAATATTCGGACTCTCGAAGATGTGTTGGAACCTCCTACCAAGCCTATCTGGATCTCTCAGAAGCTTAGAGAAGGTAAGCACGTGAATGATGTGCAGGAAGGGGATGTTTTCGGGCAAGCAGAAGTTGAGGGGGAGAGTAGCCATGCCACAGGCTCCGTTGATCCAGGTTCAGGTTCCACTGTAGCTGCTCAGCACCATCGCACTAATTTATTTCTGCAAAGGGAATTGGCTCGCCTCACCAGGCAAGAAAAGGCTCTTGTACAAGAACAGAGGGAATTGGCTAAACGAAAACGGGAAACAGCTTTCTTCTTGGCTGATTTGCTAGCTACACCAGCTAATCCAGATTCTGCCTCAACATCTGTCCCAGAATAGTTGATGCATCTTTGGCCGTGTTTTAGTCAAAAAGGGGGAGTAATGACTATGGAACCTTGTGTTTAGCTTTGTTCATTTTGGCTTTGTTCATGTTATCTCTGTTATTCTTTTTTGAATCTTTACGTGTTAAAGTCAGTTTTGCCAAAAACAGCCAAAGGGGGAGATTGTTAGTGTTTTGTTAATTGGTTGTATTGGCAACTTCGGTTTGAGTTTGGTATACAAAGTCAAAAGATAGGTTGTCGTAAGTCTTGTGCAGGTGGCTGGTTTTTGAAAAGAAGAAAGTACGGGTGTTCAAATTGAAAATCAGATTTGGTGCAGAAAAATCAGATTTGCAGATGTGAAGAATTATCTGATAAGGAGATTTGATCCTTTGAAATTTGAAAAAGGTAAATCCGATGAGATAAGATCAAAGTGAGATGATGCAGTTAAAGTAGGAGAGGATTTTGTGATAACAGCGTGAGATTCAAAAAGCCGGATAATGTGCTGGTGAGATATAGTTATATATATCTGGAAATAGGCTTTGCAGGGGCTGACGATTTTATTGAGAGAAAAGTCTAGAGAGAGAGATAGTGCGGAAGCAGCAGTTAGTTTACATGTTGAAACGCTGATTGATTGAAGAGTGTTCTGCAGTCAGAATTAAGTCGTGTGGTACACGCTAAACAGTTTCACTGTGAGAGTTCATCACAATGGCGTCAGTGTCTAGGAGGGAGTCCTTTGAGTGATTAAGTCCATCATTGATGTAATTCTTGAAACATAGTGAAAATCGTTTACTATCTGGGCGTGGCCCCGCAGAGTAGGTGTGAGCACCGAATTGCGTCACCATATCGTGTGTTCATTTACTTTTCTGTATTACTGTTGTCTCTGTTGCATGTTTATTCTTTAAGCCGTAGAGTAATCTGAACAAACTAGTGTCCCATACTGTGTTCCAACATCATCTGGGACATCAGGTCTAACGTCAAGATCATACAGATTCAGTGATTCTCAGAAAAGACTGTAGAAGAATACATGATCAATCTTGTTAACAAGGAACAAGCCCGGACAATCTCCTTAGACAGAAGCACTTTTTAAGTAGATTCCCACGAAATAATCCGCTTAAGACCCAGTCTCTTTAGACACAACCTATTTCTACAATATGAAACCAGATATTTTCTTGCCGCTAAAAGTTAAGGAAAAATAAACTTTAACATTTATAATATACTAAAGGGGAGGAGTTGTCCACTGTTCATCCACACTCAATTTAATGTGCGTTGTACAGTGTAGTGACAGTTTTGTCCTTTTGTCTCCCTTCCTTCTGTTTCTGGGCAGGGGAGTTTTGGTCTTCTTACGCTGTGGGTTGTGGTTGTACCGTGTTCCCCTGTCTTCTTACGGTATGCTTTGTTTTGGCCTGGAATTTTCGGCCATTTCGCGCGCGGAGCCCTATCTTTGCTCCTTTCTCAATCTGCTCCTCTTCTCCACCTCTTTCACTTTTTTTTGTGCTCTGATTTGTTTCTTTCACTTGGTTTCGGCTGAAATCTTGCATCCATTCCTTTAGCTTCGTTCACTTCGCATATTCGAGTTTTTAATTTAAATTGAGATGTGACATTTTATGAGAACTTTTTATTATAGTAGAAAAAGTTAGATGTAACATTTTCTGAGAGTTTGTCACTGTAGAAATGTAGAATTGAAAACTTAAATCAGTAAAATGAACGAGATCTTTATGGTTTCGATCTCTTTGCCCCTTTCATCTAATTTGGGCGGAAACTTGAGATTTTTATCCCTTTTTTCTTCTGGGTTTTTTCAGTGTTCTTGGTGTAGGGCTCTCCGATTTTTCTTGGTTGCTTCTCCATTGGTTTCATTCACCATTTTGCTTTGGGTTTTTATGTGCTTTTACCGGAGTGCATGTTTTATCGTTAATTTTTTTTTTTCTAATGTTTTTTAGCCCTTTTTCCTTGGGTGTTTTGTTTTATCGCTCCTTTGTATAAATTTTTTAGAGCTCATTAACATCTTAGTGCAGGGCTCTCCAATTCTTCTTGGTTGCTTCTTGATCGGTTTCATTCACCTTTGGTTCCTTTTAATATTTTTTAAATGTTTTTCCTTGGGCGTTTTGTTTTGTCCCTGTTTTATATAAATTTTTTAGAACTCACTGTCAATTGTGGCTTTCTGGTGACTAGTGCATATCGTTTTGTTTAAAAAAAAAATTCATATGCTTTATCTTTTGATTTGATGAATTCTTTTGTGCAGGGAGTCTATATGCATCGGTAGAGCCTTTTCTTGGCTGATTACGTGCCGTGTATGGGTAAAGCTTGATATTTTCTCGTCTCATTTATTGAATTGATGAGTTGTGGTCTCTATTTTACTGACTTGTCTTGCCAGTTTTATGATTTGTACTCGTTTTGTTACAGAGATATTAAATGAATTGCCAATTTTTTCTTCTTGCATTGTCTGAAACACGTAGGGGAAAAAAATTTCCCCGTCTATTTTTTTTCCATTTTTCGCTTTTTTTTTCTTTTCCTTTGTTTTTCCATTTTTCTGAGGCAATTGTTTTTTGAGTTTTGTCTCTTTTTTCTTTTCTTTTTTTTTTTTTCCTCTCCTTCTCCTATAGTAAATACTTTATCGTTTAATTAGCAAATTTTAGTTCCTCAGCTTTTGTTAACCGACTATGTGTTATTATGTGTTATGTTATTAGAGGTTATAAACTGTTTACATTTGCTTTTTTATTCCTTAATTATGAATGCTGCTACACTGCATGAATCTATCATGTGTGTTTTTGTTCCTTTCTCTTGCACTTGACATTTTTTCTCCTCTGTTTCATCTGTGATCATTTACTGCATCACTTCATTGTCGATCATTTATTGCTCTGTTCCTTTATCCGTTTATCTTTGGCTACATGTGTTCATCTTTGTTTGACCTGTGATCATTTACTGGTTCATTCTATCCTTGATCATTTAATCCTCTGTTCTTTTATTTCTGTATCTTTGACTACTTGTGTTCACCTTTGGTTGGTTGATATCTCATAGTTAAAGTAGTGTTTGCAGCGTGGTACTATTAATAACTTTTACTAATAGTTCTTTAATGTCTTTTGCTAATATTAGATGCATTGATTTGCTGTGGTGCTATTAACATGTGGTGTTTTTGTCTCTGTTGATGTATACTTTTGTTATCCCAGTGATGATTGGTACTGATGTAAGGAGCTGCTAAAAATTCTTATTTTACTGTTAATAAATGTTGCTAAGTTGTGTCTATTTCCCTTCTCTTTCTTCTGTTTCATTAGTTGGTAGCGCCCAGGTCTTGGCTTGCAGTTTATTTGTCTCTTAGTAACATGCTTACATACGTATCTTTATTTCACATGTTTTACTCTTAATTGTTCTTCTTCTTCTTCTTTTTATATGGCCATGATGAGCAAAGTTGATCTTGAGACGTTGAGTTATATATGATTTGTCCAGAAATTGACGTGAATGTATCCTCCTCATTTGGGTTCTGCTTTTGTGTGCTTTTTTTTTTTTTTTTGTCAGAGTTTTTGGCTCTCTTTTCTGTTCTTTTTGCACATTCTCATGTGTTTGCCTCCTTCATTTTTTCTGTTTTCGGGTTGGGATTCTCCGTCATTTGACGCAAGTGGAGCCCTAGCCTCTATTCGCTCTCCAATTTCCTCATGTTCTTCCCCTCTTTCACCTTCCCCCCCCCCCTTTTTTTTTTCCTAATAATAGATGGCGGAATTAATCCAAGGTTTTTGTTCAAAATTTGCATCTTGCAGCTAAAACATGCAGAAGAACAAGCGAGAGCAAAAGTTCAAACATATAGTAAAAAACCTCTTATGACATATTATATAAACATATTCACATATATAAATATTTATGTATAAACTAATTACGTACTGTAGAAATTAGCAACTTTTTGTATAACTAATGACAATTACCCATTCTAACGCGCGGACAAACGGCTAGTTAATATTAAAAAAAAAAAAAACAACAACAAAAAGAAAAGAAAAAAATAATTAAGTTAATTTAAATAAAGGTTTCCTATCGAAGAAAATTGCATATTTAACAACATGTGGATTTTTATTTACAAGTTTCTCTAACTTCTTATTGATATTTAAAGGATACTGTTTAGGCTTACGTCGGAACTGTCTTAACAGACACTAGAGTGAATCTTCCTTCTCCAAACTACAAATTGATATCAATTTGTTTTTTTTTTTTTTTTTTTTTTCATCTGAGTTAGTTTTAGAAGTGAGGGATGCCTTGAATGGAGATGGACGAGCCCTTTTATAGGCCGGGCTGCTGAGAAAACTGCCGAAGGCAGTGCTTGAAAGTCTTCATATCGGTACGTCAACATACCGGTAGGTTAAGTTTTTGTCCGTCAAATCTACATAAAATCACGTAAAAGTCAAAAAGTACGCAGAATTAACGACTTAAAAAACTTAATTTACCGGTACACCTGGCGTATTAGAGAATCTCCAGTGAAATAATTAGGCCAGGTTGAACTTTTATTTAGTTATTTATTTTTTGGGACCTTCTCCGGTACGTCAACATACTGGTAAACCAAGTTTTTTGTTCGTTAAATTTGTTTAAAATCACATAAAATTTTAAAACTACGCAGATGTAATAGTTTAAAAAACTTGACCTATCGGTACACTATTGGTACTAGAGACTCTCCTTTAATTTTTTATTTTTCTCTCCACGTGAAGAAGAACTAATAGGGTGTTTAGTATGAGGATTCATGCCATGGTTCGAATCAAGGTTCGTAACTCGCTACAACGTTTTCTCTCACAAAAAATACATGTAAATTGAGAATGCTTCTGAATCATAGTTCTAAATCTACGAACAAAACACAGTTTAAGTTGCAAATTTGAGAGTAATCCAATGCGGCCAAACTCATTTGATACTAGCATGCTATTGGTTCACGAAATTGAGTTTGACATGTGGCGCAAATCCTAGGGGTGATTACATCATCATTAGGAGAAGGAATTGAGTGCACATGGACCACACCACATACAATCAAACTAAGGAAAAGATGCTCTCTAACATGTGAGTCCTGTAATTTAGAGATGTCAAAAGGGTCGTGTTAGGCCGGCACGACCTTTCTAACCCTAGGCCCACGACGGGCCTGGGCCGTGCCTGGCACAGCCCTGCAGGAGAAACCCTCAGGTCCAGCATTGGCCCTCGGCCCTAGTCCATAAGGGCTAGGGCCGGGCCTGGGCCCAGGCCCTTCACAGGCCGGCCCTGGCGCTTTTAATTTTTTTTCAATATTTAATTTTAAAAAAAGAAAATATATCATATGTCCCCAAAAGACGTGATTTTATTGAATTTAGATAATACAAATAAGTACACATAAATGATTAACTCGTTAAAAACCTTGTCAAGTAAACCTCGTGGGGATATCATGACAAAACCTTAGTGAAGAAAAAAAGTGCAGCATTCTAGGATAAGTAAATTACAAAACCTAAGTGCTTCTAGAAGATTTTGTTATGTCTAAACTCAATCTTATCCTAATTTTCTTAATGCACTTGAGTTTCACTTATGATTAACAATATTTTTAGGATTTTTTTAATTTCAAATTTGATGACAAAAAAATGTAATATATCATATGCCCCAAAAATATGTGATTTTATTGAATTAATATGAATAATTACAAGAAAATGACTAGATGACCAGACGGCATAGGTCGGCTAATTGTCCCTAAAATGCCTCAAACATCATTAAAATTTCATGTCGCGGGCCTGGCCCTTCGCGTGCCTGGGTCGTGCCTGGCCCTTCGAGTGCCTGGGCCTTGGTGGGCCTGGGCCGTGCTTGGGCTGCAAGCCTCAAACAAGAGGCTCAGCCCAGGCCCTTCTGGCGTGCCGGGCTGGGCCGGCCCATGGATTACACTTGTTCCTAAAAAAAAAAAAAGAAGTGTATTACACTTGTTGAATTGACCCCTTGGATTACTTGGTCAGACTGCTGCCGTTGGAAGCTGAAAATGAACTAAAATTTTAATTACTTATATTATTTATTATTAAGAACCTTCTCCCGTACGTCAATATAACGGTAAGTTATGTTTTTGGTGCTTCTTCAATACACATTTTTTAAATATACACATTTTTTATAACGGTAAGTACGTCAATACACATTTTTTAAATATATCACTTTCTTATTAAAATAATAAAAAAAACTTATTTAAATTGGTGATGTAAATTTTCTCATTAAAGAAAAAAAATAAAAAATATTTAAGAGATGTTTGAAAGTTAGTAACCCCGGCACAAATTTAATATTATTTGAGATATTAATTGTACGTTAAAGGTACAATGTGGCTATTTGGAAGCATTTTCAACAACGTTTTTCCAGTTTTCCAATGACCAAAAACTAAAAATGCTCCGAGATATGCGTTTGACACCGCATTTCTTGAAAAACAAAATTGAAAACGTTTTCTAATTATTTCTAAAAAATCAGCAGAAAGGAAAACGATCTATAATCGTTTTTCTTTTCCATTTTCATTTTTCCTCATCTCAGTCTTTCTAAAACAATGCCCTGCACTTTCCAGAAACAACTCTCTTTGTATCTCTCTCTCTCTCTCGTTCCTCCTTGTTCTTTCTCAGATCTCACTAGCTCTCCCTCTTCAAGCCTGTAAAGTGTGAACGTTAGTCTCCCCTGAAGGATATCATGAGCTGCAGCCACGAAGGAGATCCTAAGCCGCTGCTTCTGGGGATCGCAAGTTGGGGATTGTCTTCTGCAAACGGCGTGGTCCCACCCATCGCTGGACTTCACAAAAGTTTGCAGGGATCACCGGAGTTCTCTAACGGAGGAGATTAAGATCAGTTTCAGGACAATTGATGAGCGAGAGAGAAACAAAGAGAGGAGAGAGTAAGAGAGATAGAATCAGAGAGAAGTATTTTATTGCTAATGTAAAGCTAATTACTATGTTCTTATATATAAATTAACTAACATTATGTGTGTATGGTAATTGGTATCCTAATTATTTTAAAAAATGTAAGACTAAACGCAGTTTTAGTTTTTTTTGTACTGAAAATAATTTTTGAATAAAATTACCAAACGCATTTTCAGAAATGATTCCTGTTTGAGATTGAAAACGTTTTCAATTTTATTTTCATACACAAAATAAAATCATTTTAAAACTAGTTCCGAACGCACCCAATATGTTTTTCAAATCGAATACCAGTCTAACCATATAATACTGTCCTGGGGAATATTATATTCGGATTGTTCATGCATTGCTTTTTGTTCATAGTTAAATAGAATTCAAATTAGCATCAAGTAGTAGACTGTGTGTTTGCTATTGAGATTTGTTTTAGTAAACAATAAATATAAAGCTGTGAATTGAGTAGTTTTTGTATCACACTGATTCGGAAGTGCATTTGTTATGATGTTCCAAGTTGGATTGTCTACTATGATTGAAAATGTTAATACCGTAGTCATTTATGTTGCTCTAGGTGTGACATGTTGGCAGACCCACTTACCAAAGGCTTACCTATATGTGTGTTTCAGGAGCATGTCTCTAATATGGGATTGTTAGGAGCCTAGAGTTGTATTGATTTAGTGGGAGTCCACCATGTGATGTATGAATGACATGTTATTTTGTGAAGACTGCTTATGTGTTATACATAATACATGCATATTATGGATCATTGCCACTTTGATGTATGTTATGCACACATGTTTATATGCAATGTGACAAGTTGGTTGGAGACATTTGGTTTTAGGCTCGTTTTGTTATTGAATCTAGATAATTGTCATTGTAATGCTCTATGAATCCCGAAAGAATGATTGTGTATAATATTTGCATCCTATCGATGCATTGTTATGCATAATTATTTTGTGCATTTGGCTCTTGTGTGAGATCTTTGCTTGTGGACATATTGTATTGAGTGAATGTATGTTTTTCGTTTGATTTGTACTGTCCAAGTGAGAGAATGTTGGAATATTTATATGAACTAGCACAAATCGTTGTTAATTCACTTAAATATGTCACAAATTAGAGCATGATTTTATAGACAATTATATGTTATAATTTAATTTATGCATGGTATTATAACAAGGGCCAGAATGGGATGGACAATTTTATCACTAATCTGCTCGGGGCCCTTGGACTCACTCTCTCTAAATATTTAGTCAGCCCATTGTGCCAAATTTCCTCTCTCTTCTCGACTTTCTCATTAAGGCCCAAAATTGGCCCATTTTGAGTAAAGGGCAGACGACACAAATAAGACCAAAAGGGGATTTTGGTCTTACTCTGTGTGTGATGTGTGCAAGTGAGTACAATGCTCGGCGTGAGTGTGGAGAGAGCACAAGAAGAGAAGAGTTCAAAACCCCTCCGAGCGTCCTTTGATCTTCTCAGCCAACTGATCGGATTCTGGTTAAAATGACAGACGTCATACCGTTAGCGGGCAGGAGGAGGTAAACCTTAAATCATTTATCTTTTACATGCTTCAAATCCGGTTTGATAGTGTTTCCTTTGGATTCTTTGGTTTAAAGAACCTATTATTTCCAGCAGTTTATTGACAGTATTCTCACTATTACATGTATTTCCTAGCACAATGTAAAATCCATAATGGAATTTCATAAATTATTGGATGTAGGTTCACTACAAGAAATTACACTTTTAGTGACTAAAACCAGTTAGTCGCTAAATATATTTTTCATTGATTAAACTTTAGTCGTTGAATTATTTAGTCAACAGTTATAATATTTTCAGAACTAAAATCATTAGTGACCATTTTTTAGTGGCCAAAAGATATATTTAGTGACTAAATGCGTTTTTAGTTGCAAAAACTTTTGGCGCCAAATATTAAAAATGGAGGGAAGACCAAATTTTTATAACTAAAATAACCTAGTCACTGAAAATAAAATTTAGCAACCAAAAATTGGTCACTAAAGGTTTAATGTTTTTTGCGACTAAACTATTAGTCATTAAACAACATAAAATCTTACAATTTTAGTGACTAAAGCACTTTTAGTCATTAAATTAATATACAACTAAGATCTTTTTTTAAAGAAATAAGTTTTTTTTATATAATCAATAAACAATTAACCAACTAAGATAAATACCCATATATATATATATAATATATATATATATATATATAGGAAGTAATTGATTGAGATGAGGGTAATATAACGAAGAAAAAGAGGAGATTTGCATGGTTTTCCGCTGATTCTGCGGCAAGGAATTATTATTATAATATTTTTTTAGTAAAGCAAATTATATAGTTTTAAGGAAGAGGTTGAGAGACACACACACACACACACACACACACACAAAGAGTAATAAAAGAATAAAAAAAAAGTTTGGATAAGTAGGAATTAGTTGGAACCTTTTGAATAATTGTTAATTCTAAATTTAATTACGATTTTATATATATGCCCACATTATATACATACTATGGTGACTTCGGCTGTTCGGCAAAAATTAATAAATATATATATATTATATTATATATTGGTTTTGAGATAGGAAATCTCATATCTTTATATATGCCTAAAGTATTAGGTTTCCTATTAGGTTTTGATCTCGTATCTGTATATATGCCCAAAGTATTGGCATAAGTCTCATTCTACTCTCTCTCTCTCTCTGCCCCTTCTCTCCCTTCTCTTTATATGCCATTTTGCCCCATCATTAACGCTTAAATAATTTCTAAGAGAGACTCCACTGCTGTTTAATTCTGAAGCCGGTATCTTTTCTCTCACTCTCCTCTCTTAACGCCGCTTTAGAAGAATTCTTTTAAGGATTTTATTTGCTAGCTATCATGTTTGTTTAGGGAATTCAAAAGGAATTCAAGATAAGAATTTTATGTTTTATTGATAGAGGATTTTCATGTAGATATGATATGTGAATTTTTGTTTAGATTGTACTAGAGAAGAATTCTAGGGTTTGGCTTGGCATATAATTCTCATGATATGACATGAATGAGTTTCTAATGAATTTGAATTCTAAGAATATTTAATTCCAGTATTTTAGTATTGTTTTAAAATCTTTGGGTTTTATGAATTACTTATTATTTAAGACACGCTTTGTAAAATTCGTTTTAAATGTCAAAATTGAGTACTTTAATTTATACAAATTATGAGATTGCTATTGATATGTTAACCAATTTTACACAAAGTTTTAGAGTCTGATTATGTCTATATTTTTAATTAAAATTCGTTGACCATTATGTACTCTGTTTGACCATGATGTGCATGCATGCTTATGACTACAGCATTCTCAGACTGTAATTGCTCTTTTCTGTTGCTGGTTTGTTGCAGCATATTCCTAGAACCAATGGTGAAATACCCTCGGTCGATGAAGCAACTGTAGATCATCAAAGGCTTTTAGACAGGTATTGTTTTTTGTTGATCTGATGATATTTTCTAGATTTTTTTTTTGTCAAGATACTTCTGCATTAAAGCCTCTAGAATAGGTTTTAGCTTCTAGTTTGTCAACTGAGTAAAGTTGTCTTGTTGCTCCCATGGACTGATGGCATTAGACTTAACTTCTTCTTACGGTTGAATTTGCTATAAGCAGTTAACGCTTTCAATCATGGACAAGAATTGGATATGGAACAATAATAAGTTATCACAAGAGTATACTGATGGCGTCAAGAACTTCATTGCAATTGCTCGCAATCACTTGAACAATGACAATAAGACTCGCTGCCCCTGCATCGAATGTGTAAACTTCTTCTTTCATGATATAGCAACAATTGAACGACATCTATGGTTTTACGGTTTCTCTAAACATTATACGAACTGGATATATCATGGAGAGGCTGACGTCAATCTAAAATCTAACAATCAAGAATAGGTTGTTTCAAACATGAGAGACGATAATGAAGGTTCTGATAGTGATGATATGATACCAGCACTTGAAGATGCAACTGGAGGAATTCCCCAAAGGAATAATCAAAATGAGACAACTTTAGGAGAGGAAAGCAATATTGGACGCGACAAATTTAAAGAACTATTTGAAGAAGCAACTAAAGTACTGATACAGAATCAATACAGAAATGACTAAAGAAATGTTATTGAACACTGTCGGAAGATTGAGTACACAACCGTCGGAAGATTACGAACGGAATCTTCACGACACAACTCCTACACTTAGGTTTTCGAGAGACCTGAACTCTCCTATTCCTCACCAAACAATTCTCTAACTAACTCCCCTCCTTATTTTCTAACTATATACTCCCCGATACTACAATAGACCGCCCAAATACAAAATTCCCTTTCTACCCCTGCCTCTTATTTCTCCTTACATACGTAAAGCGCACCGGTGGCCTATCAATACCCGCCGCCCAAACCTGCACCTTGTCCTCAAGGTGAAAGGAAGGAAAATGGTGTTGGATAGTTGAGAACGATTCCCAAGTCGCATCAAAGGCGGGCATTCCCTGCCAGTGGATCAACACCTCCACCTCACTCCCACTGCCCGCACTCGGCTGGCGAACACCCAAAACCTCTGCCGGCACCATCAACATTTCCATGTCTGCGGAAAGCTGAGCAGGAAGCTCCTGAGAGGCCTCAGCCGGTCCCAAACAACGCTTGAGATTGGACACATGGAAAACCGGATGAATTCGCGCGGACTCAGGGAGCCACAACCGGTAAGCCACCTTACCAATCCGCTGTGCCACCTCATAAGGTCCAAAGAAACGAGGTGCCAGCTTCTCATTCCTGCGATGAGACAATGATAGTTGCCGATAAGGACGTAGCTTGAGAAACACCAAATCTCCCACCGCAAACTCAACATCCCGCCTCTTGCCGTCAGCTACCGCCTTCATCTTGTCCTGCGCTCGTAGGAGGTGTGACTTGAGTTCATGTAAAGCAGCGTCTCTGTCCTCCAACTGACGCTCGAGCGACGCGACCACTGTCTTACCAGACCCAAACCGGACCAAGGGTGGAGGGTCTCGGCCATACACCATGCGAAAGGGTGTAGTCTTAGCCACCGAATGGTATGAGGTATTATACCAATACTCCACCCAGGCCAACCAACGCATCCATTGTCGAGGCTTGTCAGACGCGAAACAACGTAGATATGTCTCCACACAACGATTGACTACCTCCGACTGTCCGTCCGTCTGGGGGTGATACGCAGTACTACGCTTGAGTGATGTCCCTTGAAGACGAAACAACTCAGTCCAAAACCCGCTTAAGAACACCTTATCACGATCCGAAACAATGGAGCAGGGAATCCCATGCAAGCGAGCCACCTCCCTCAAGAACAATTGAGCCACTGCTGGAGCGGTGAAAGGGTGACGCAGTGACAAAAAATGGGCATACTTACTCAATCTATCGACTACAACTAAAATAGTGTCATAGCCTTCGGACTTAGGAAGTGCTTCAATGAAATCCATGGACAAATCTTCCCAAATCTGATCCGGAATTGGGAGAGGTTGTAACAGCCCCGCGGGTAACAAATTGGAATGTTTGTTGCGTTCCGTACAACGGCCGACGTACTCCTTAACTTCCTTGAACATGCCTACCCAATACCAAGAAGAAGCCAAGCGTCGATAAGTTTTGAAAACCCCCGAGTGCCCACCAACCGGGCCATCATGCGCCTCCTGTAAAAGGGCAGGCACCAGCGGGGAAGACTTAGCCAAGACCAGCCGGCTCTTGTACAAAAGCCGACCTTGATCCAACGAAAAACCATGATAGCTGGTATCTCCCTGCAACAAAGCCTGATAAACGCCCCTTAGCCGGGAATCCGACAGCACCTGTTGCTGTATCACGCCATAATCCAAATCGTGTGCAAACGATAGCGTGCATAACGAAGGCACCCCCTCCATCCGAGAAAGCGCATCAGCAGCCTTATTCTCGATGCCCGGCCTGTATTGGATGTCAAAGTCATATCCCAGCAGTTTAGTAACCCACTTTTGGTGCTCGGTACTAATCAATCGTTGCTCCAACAGAAACTTCAAACTCTGTTGGTCAGTTCGAACGATAAAACACCTTCCAAGCAAATAAGGTCGCCATTTCTGCACGGCCAAGACAATTGCCATTAACTCACGCTCGTAAATTGAACGTGCCCTGCCTCTAGGAGACAAAACATGGCTGTAAAAGGCAATTGGACGACCATTTTGCATCAATACAGCCCCTAGGCCATAACTGGAGGCATCCGTCTCAACCACAAATGGCTGAGAAAAATCTGGTAAGGCCAATACCGGAACCGTAGTCATGGCTTTCTTCAATGCCTCAAATGACTCATCGGCTTCTTGATTCCACCCAAACTGATCTTTCTTGAGTTGCGTAGTCGAAGGACCAGCCACCGTCCCATAATTCTTGACAAACTTACGGTAGTAGCCCGTAAGATCCAAGAAGCCCCTCAACTCCCGCAATGTCTTGGGAGTAGGCCACTTCAGCATAGCTTCGATCTTCCTTTCATCAGCTGCCACCCCCTCAGCGGAAATAATATGCCTAAGATACTCCAGTGAGGATTGGTCAAAACAACACTTTTTTTCATTAACTCTCAAACTATGTTGTCGTAGTACCTCAAAAACGCGAAACAAGTGCTCCACGTGCTCTTCCAAAATCGCACTATAAATCAAGATGTCATCAAAAAACACCAACACAAACTTCCTTAGAAAACACGTGAACACCTCATTCATTAGGGCCTGAAAAGTGGCCGGCACGTTCGTTAGCCCAAACGGCATTACCAAAAATTCATAGTGCCCTTCGTGGGTCCTAAACGCTGTTTTTGGTATGTCTTCGGCGCGCACCCTAATTTGGTGATACCCCGAACGAAGGTCCAACTTGGAAAAGATCTTTGCCCCATACAACTCATCCAATAACTCGTCTATTACCGGAATAGGGAAACGATCAGGGATAGTCGCGCAATTCAAAGCCCTATAATCCACACAAAAACCCCAACTCCCGTCCTTTTTCTTAACCAATAGTACCGGACTGGAGTACGGGCTGGAACTCGGTTGAATGATGCCCGCTTGTAACATTTCGTTAACCAAGCACTCAATCTCATCCTTCTGCACCTGTGGATAGCGATATGGCCGCACCCTAATAGGAGTCGTGCCCTCTTGTAGCACAATCGCATGATCACGAGCCCGAGTCGGTGGTAACCCCTGCGGCTTCTCAAACACCACTACAAACTATCGCAACTCCTGCGAGATCTCCTCTGGAATTTCCGTTTGCTTCCGCTCCTCGGTGACCTGTGCACATCCCAACTCTACTAAAATCCCCTCCCCTGCCTTCTTGATTGTTTTTAGCATGGATTTTAAAGAGACCAAAGTCCTACTAAGACTTGAATCCCCTTGTAATGTCACCGTTGACTCGCCCACCTTAAACTTCATTGTTAATGTCTGCCAATTAACAGTCATATTTCCAAGGGAGCCTAACCATTGCATGCCTAATATGACATCCGAACTCCCCAACTCTAGGGGTAAAAAATCTTCCACCACTTCCACACCTTGCAACCCTAACACCAATCCCCTGCAAATCCCACTCCCCTTCACAGCTTTTCCCGTTCCCATAATCACCCCATACTCTTGGGTTGTAACTAATGGCAGTTCTAACCTCCTCACCAATTCCATGGAGATAAAATTGTGGGTGGCTCCCGAATCAATAAGCACAACCACCTCCTAACTCCCCACTAACCCACGTATCTTCATGGTCTTTGGAGTAGTGATTCCCACCACTGAATTCAAAGAGAGTTCTACTACCTCCTCCTCATTCATTACTGTAATTTCTTCCTGTTCAGTTTGACTAATTTCCTCCTCCTCTTCTAAAATCAAAATCTGTAATTCCTTATTCTTACAAACATGTCCAAAATAATATTTCTCATCACATTAAAGCAAAGTCCTTTTTCACGTCTTCTCTGAATTTCAGACTCAGAGAATCGCCTAACAGAAGGCATACCTGTAGGAGGGAACGACTTGTCGTTTTGGGAAGGGCCAAATGACTTGTCGTTTGACATTGCAGACTTGAGAGCGTTTGTCGTTTGGCTTCAAAAGGCCAGATTGTAAGGCTGATGTCGTACCCACTGGTTTGCCGTCGTTCCTTTTGCCCCTCTCAAAGCTATATTTCTATCCTCCACTCTCTGTGCCAGCTCAATGATGCGATTCAAGCCGCTCGGTTGAAGCAAGTGGATTTCCGCCCTAATCTCCGGCTTCAGACCGTTGATGAAGTTTCCCTTGAGGATCGCCGTGGGAATCTCCGTTAAAGGAGCGGCCAGCACCTCGAAATCCCGTATGTATGCCCGCACTGTTCCCTCTTACCGGAGAACAAGGAATTTCTCGCAGTTCGAACCCTCCTGTGACGGTCAGAAACGGTCGAGCAACAGTCTTTTGAACTCTAACCAGTCGCGAATTGGCCGACGTCCATCCGTCCATTGGAACCAAGCCAGAGCCTCGCCGTCGAGACTAATGGCTGCCGCCTCCAAATTCTCCTTTTCATCCATACGATTTAGCGCAAAAAACCGCTCCGCACAGAAGATCCAGCCATCTGGATTTGTGCCTTCAAAGATCGGCATTTCAATTCGCCTGATCATCCCTCCCAGCCGGACTTCTCCTTCCCGGTGCTCATACGCCGGTTCGCCTCCGTTCCCTTTCTCAGCCCTAGCCTCCCTAAATTCTTAATCTTCTCCTCCTTGTTTCTGCAACAGCGATTCCAATTTTCCCAAAATCAATGCCACATTCTTCTCCAATGCGGGAATCTTTTGCAAATCATCCTTAACTTCTTCCATCTCCTTCGCAATTCCCTCCCAAACCGAACTCAACTGTTCCTCCACGGTGCCGAGTCTTTCCTCCAATTTTCTAGCGGCCATCACAAGTTTACACAAGATCGACGCTTTGATACCAATTTGATATAGAATCAATACAGAAATGACGAAAGAAATGTTATTGAACACTGCCGGAAGATTGAGTACACAACCGTCGTAAGATTACGACGGAATCTTCGCGACACAACTCCTACACTCAGGTTTTCGAGAGACCTGAACTCTCCTATTCCTCACCAAACAATTCTCTAACTAACTCCCCTCTTTATTTTCTAACTATATACTCCCCGATACTACAATAGACCGCCCAAATACAAAATTCCCTTTCTACCCCTGCCTCTTATTTCTCCTTACACACGTAAAGCGCACCGGTGGCCTATCAAGTACTGTATCCTGGTTACAGAAAGAATTCTTCTCTTACATGTATTGTCAAGTTAATGCATGTGAAGGTGATGAACAATTGGAGTAACAAGTCATTTGATATGTTACTTCAAATACTTAGAGAAACATTTCTAGGCGGCGATAAGCTTCACAGGTGTATATTTTTCATTTAGCAAATGAATAAAAGACGTAATAACATGTTTACTGACGGTACTCTAATGTAAGTGCATATTTATTTATTGTCGTTTGGTATAAGTTGATATAATTTTTGGATATTTCCATCAACACGTCTTGGCAACTAAAATCCTTAACGCAAATAAATTAAAATTTTCATTAAAATTTAGGCGACGTTTTAACAAAAATTATATTGCGATAGTCAATTACTAATACTAAACCCAGTACACTAAAATCTCATCGATTCGGATTACAAGAAATTGTATTTTTTGTTACCAAAAATTCGGTAACTAAAAGTCCTATTTTTGGTAGCAAAATGTTTTTGTTACCAAAAAAATTTGGTAGCAAAAATTGGGTCGTAGAAAGTATTAGTTACCAAATTTTTGGTAGCAAATACTTTTTGCTACCAAAAAATTTTTTGGTAACAAAATGTATTTGGTAGCAAAATGTATGATATTCGGGGACCAAAAATTTCGGTAGCAAAAAGTGTGAGCTTTCTGCTACCAAAAATTTTGGTAGCAAAATATATTTGGTAGCAAAAAGCGTGACCTTTCTGCTACCAAATATATTTGGTAGCAAAACGTGTGAGGTTTTTGCTACCAAAATTTCGGTAATAAAAAGTTTTTGGTAGCAAAAAGTGTGAGCTTTCTGCTACCAAAATTTTAGTAGCAAATCTATTTGGTAGCAAAAGGGATGAGGATTTTGCTACCAAAATTTTGGTAGCAAAAGGTATTTGGTAGCAAAAAGTGCGAGCTTTCTGCTACCAAAATTTTGGTAGCCAAATATATTTGGTAGCAAAAGGCGTGAACTTTCTGCTACCAAAATTTTGGTAGCAAAATATATTTGGTAGCAAAAAGTATGAACTTTCTGCTACCAAAATTTTGGTAACAAAATATATTTGGTAGCAAAAAGAATCAAGTACCAAATATCTAGTAGCAAATAGACAGATTTATGTACCTGTATTTTTTGAAACAATATATATAAATAAAATACCAAATATTAATTTAAAAATCTCTAAATATTTCAATACATATTAGAATCCCAAATAAAATACCAAATATTAATAAGGCGTGTATTAATACCAAATATTAATTTAAAAATACCAAATATTAATTTAAAAATACCAAATATTTCAATATATGTTTTTGGTAGGCGTGTATACAACATCAATAAGGCGTTATGCAACTTTCTCTTTAACAAAATAATACTTGAAATCAATGTGCTTAGAGCGAGAAGTGTTCCTAGCATTGTGAGAGAAAGACACAGCTGTGAAATTATCGTAAAAGAGTTTCAGCCGTCTATGAACTGAGTGAACAACTCCCAAAGCTGAAATGAAATTCTGTAGCCATATTGCATGACAAGTAGCCTCATAACATGCCACATACTCTGCCTCCGTGGTCAAGGACGCTGTAAGTATCTGTTTAACAATTTTCCACGAGAGAGCTCATCCTACCATCATTAAAATATATCCTGAAGTGGATCCCTTGTCATGCACGCATCCTGCATAATTGGCGTCACAAAAGCTAACAATATCAATAGTGTCGGAATGCCTATATGTCAACATATGATCCTTGGTACCCTGAAGGTACCTTATGACTTTCTTAGCCATTTTCCAATGGTTTAGTCCAGGATCACTCAAGTATCTACCGAGCATGCCCACAACAAATGTGACATCAGGTCGCGTGCATACCTGAACATACATGAGGCTGCCAATAACTGATACATACGAGACAACTTTCATCTGATCTCTTTCTTTATCATTTTGTGGACATTGGGCCTTGGAAAACTTATCTCCCTTAACAATTGGCGCCTTACCAGAAGAGCGAGAGTGCATGTTGAACCTCTATAGAACATGATCAATGTAAGTTTTTTGAGACAATCTGTGAATACCATTAGCCCTGTCTCAAAGGATCTGTATTCCCAAAACATAAGAGGCTTCACCAAGATCCTTAATATCAAAATGGCTAAATAACATTTGCTTTGTCTCAAACAAGAGATCAGTGCCACTAGAAGCGAGCAGAATATCATCAACATATAAGACCAGAAATATATAACTGCTCCCATTGACCTTTGTAAATATGCACTGATCAACAACATTATCCTTGAAATCATTGACTATGACTATATGATTAAACTTCAAATACCACTGCCTTGATGCCTGCTTTAATCCATAAGTGGATTTCTTGAGCTTGCAAACAAAAGGCTCTTTACCTAAAGCTTCAAAACCAATAGGTTGAGACATGTAAACATCCTCATTCAATTCTCCATTCAAGAACACAGTTCTCACATCCATTTGATGAAGCTCTAAATCAAAATGAGACAATCGCCATGATAATCCTGAATGAGTCTTTGGTGGAAACTGGTGAGAAGGTTTCTCTATAATCAACACCTTATCTTTGACTTAATCCCTTAGTGACAAGCCTATCTTTAAACCTTTCCACTCATCCTTTAGTGTCACACTTGGTCTTGAATACCCACTTGCACCTAATGGGTTTACAACCTTGTGGCAATTCCACTAAATCCCACACATCATTCTGTTACATAGAACTCATATCTTCTTTCATGGCATCTATCCAGAATGAGGATTGAGAACTACTAATGACTTCTTGATAAGTGATTGGGTCAGAAGCACCACTATTGTCATACTCACATTCCTGCAAATAAACAATATAGTCATCTGAGACTGAGGTCTACGAACCCTCTGTGACCTCCTTAAAATAATGTCACCACCATTTGTATCTGGCATCTCCTGCATTGCTTGATGCATGGATACATCATGGGTTACATCTTGTTCTGCATCAATTGCTTGATCAGCCACTTGAGCATTAAACATAGGTATGGGGACATTAACACACTCTTCCTTAAATATGATCTCTCTGGGTCCTTGACTGGAAGAATAATCATCCTCGAGATAAATTGGTCTGTCAAATTCAATCATTCTAGTGGTGTGATTTAGGCAGCAAAACCTTGAACTTCTTAATCTGACACAATAACCAACAAAGAATCCACTAATGGTCTTCGGATCAAGTTTCTTAGATTGTGAATTATAGGGTCTTACTTCAGCTTTACAACCCCATACATGGAAATGCTACAAACTTGGCTTCTTACCAGACCATAACTCATAGGGTGTCTTTCGAAAAGACTTACTTGGCACTTGATTCAAAATGTAAGTTGTTGTCTTCAAGGTCTCACCCCAAAAAAACTCTAGCAATGTAGAATGAATCAACATACATTGCACCATATCAAAAAGGATGCGATCTCTTCTTTCTGCAATCCCATTCTATTCAGGAGTTCTTGGCATCGTATACTGAGCATTAATGCCACATTCCTGTAAGAATCTGGAAAAAGGTCTGGGATTCCTTCAAGTTTCATCATACCTGCCATAATATTCACCACCTCTATCAGAGTTAACTGATTTGATTCCCTTTCCCTTTTGACATTCAACATTATCTTTGAAAGCGTTAAAGGCTTCTAATGAGTCAGACTTTTCCCGGATAAGCTCAACATGACCATAACAGGAGAAGTCATCAATGAAGGTAATGAAATACCTGTAACCACCCATGGCTGGCGGAATGAATGGTCCACATATATCAGTATGGATCAACTGTAATGTATCATTACATCTATCAGATCTACTCTTTCTAACCTTCGCAGTCAAATTTCCGTTGATGCAATCAACACATGTAGAAAAGTCAGAAAAATCAAGATCATGCAAAATGTCATCCCTTATCATTCACTCCATCCTCTGTTTATAAATATGACCAAACGCCTATGCCATAACATGGAAGACTTATCATCGAACCAAGGACGTTTGGAACCAACACGAGTATTAACAAAAGAAGCAACAGTACTAGAGGCATCATCTAACACAAGATTATAGAAATTACCCCACAAAGTTTCATTTCCAATCAAAATTGAGTCATGGTACAAGTCTACTTTCCAATTCCAAAAAGAAAACTATATCCACAGTTATCCAAAATAGATATAGAGATCAAATTCCTCCTAATTGAGGGTATGTATGCAACATCATGTAACTCCAAAAAATGTCCTGTAGTTAGCTGTAGTTTGACTATCCGTAAAAAATCAACTTTGACTCTTGTACCATCTCCCATGTACACATGTTGCTCTACATTAGTTGGACTCATTCTGCGTATCATTGTTTACAATGAATTAGTTAAATGAATTGTAGCACTTATGTCTAACCACCAAGAATTAGAAGGCCCATCAATAATACTTGATTCAAGACAAACTTGTACCAAATTGCCTTTCTTTTGCTCTAGCCAAGCTTTAAACTTGCAACAATATGTCTTCTTATGTCCAAAAATGGGGCAAAAGTTGTATTTCCCATTAAAACCATCTTTCTTAGAGCTAGGTGAAGATGGAGTGTTAGTATGTCCACTTGGGTTGGCACTAGTACCCTTCTTCTTAGGATATTTGACGCCACTAGAGTTCTTTGGAGGGAACTTCCTTTTCTGCCCAACCTTCGCTTAGTTCGTTACCAATGAGTCGCTTCTTACTTTTCCATTCTTAATGTCATCCTCTTCCTTAGCAAGAATAGCAGTCATTTCATCCACAGCCCGCTGCTCCTTTTGCACATTGTAGCTCAACCTGATCTTATCAAACTGGGATGGGAGAGTCCTCATGACAAGCCACACGATATAATTCTCACCAAGATCCATGCCAATATCCTTGAGCCTTTGATAGCATGACATGATCTTATCAATGTGGTTTCTAATTCCACTAACACCATCGTAGAAAGTGGAATGGAGAATGTTTAAATACTCATTTTTCTCATTCTTCGAGAACTTGGCATATTTTCTTTTAATAGCATCCAAAAACTCCTTAGCAGTAATAACCCTAGGAATGCTATCACGGATAGACACTTCCATGTGATACCTCATGATCATCATAGAGTTTCTTTTCATCTGCAGAGCTCTTATCAGTGGGTTGAGGAGGTTTAGTCTCCCTCAAAGCCATATCCAACCTCATGATGGTTAAATTCATCATTAGAGAGTCAACCTATTGTTTATAGTTCATACTGTTTAGCATCAGAATTGCAGAGCTTTGGGGACTGCTTAAGGCTGAGGAAAACCAAAGGGGTATCCTACATTAGGCATGTGAAACAATATCATGCTATTTACCCATTTCTTAGCCTTATCAATGATCTTAAACAATATGATCATCACATGCTAGAGTCCTTTTGAACAAAACAGGACTCATTCACAGGTAAGGGTAATTTACTAATCACCACAACCAAAGGCATTAATCCAACCACCGATAGGATGATACATATCATACAGTTCATGATGCTCAATAAAATCCCTTCACCAACCTAAACATCCTACCAAGTAATAAAATTATCAACGGGACAATTTTATCACCCGGATGGATCTTAGTTTTATAGGTTTAGTTGTGGGATCGAAATGAACAATTTGAGAACACCAAACCATTTGACATGTTCCGACTTACGATAGGCAAGTACATGAAAATTCAAGATCATCATTTTGTCACAATTTAACATGCCATTTTATGCGACAAATTAATGGCATTTAAATATCAAAACAAACCAGCATAGAGAAGAAGCCCTAGAAAATAATATTTGATCACTACGAGAATTAACCACAAAATTTATTCAAACAATACAAAGTATCCATAAGTATGGTCTTAGTGTGGTTAAAACGTCACATAAATAGTATGGATAATAAGTAAATGAAATTTAAAGCAAAACAATGAAAATAAGGCATAAATCATACATCTCACGTGCCCTTTTTCCTTTTTTTTTTTTTTTTTTTGAAAACAACACTACATTTTGGGGGGAAATTTCGAGGAAACGACATTGCGTTTCACTGGTGAGCGGCCCACAAATCCTAGCAAACGACATGTCATTTTTCACATAGATGGAAAAGCAACATGTCATTTTGATCTTCTTCCCTATCCTTTAGAAATTGCAAAATGGACCCAAATTGGGACCGTGACCCGACCCGCTTGAATAACGAGCTCCGGTTGTCTGTTTTTGATGTTTTTAGATGGGGTTTGCTCCAAATTTCATTCTCTTTGGTTTTCAACGATCAATTTCACTCAAAAACCATGAAAATAAAAAACCCCATGAAGAATATGGACATACAACAAGTTCAAAATAGAGGAGAAAAAAAAGATTTTACAGCCTTAAATCCAATGAGATCTGCTCTGATACCATTTGCTGGAAATAACAGGTTCTTTGCTAGAGTGAATAACAATTAAACCAAAGAACCCAAAGGAAACACAATCAAACTAGATTTGAAGCATGTAAAAGATAAATGGTTTAAGGTTTACCTCCTCCTGCTAGCAGCGATACGACGTCCGTCATTTTGGTCGAAATTCGACCAGTTGGCTGAGAAGATCAAAGGACGCGCGTAGGGGTTTTGAACTCTTCTCTTCTCGCCCTCTCTCCACACTCATGCAAAGCACTTTACTCAGTTGCGCACACCACACACAGGATAAGACCAAAATCCCCTTTTGGTCTTATTTGTGTCGTCTGCTCCCTTACTCAAAATGGACCTGATTTCGCCCAAACGTGTACAAAAACAAGCGGTCAATTGTAGTACAATTTCAATGGTCGATCCCATGAGGAAGTGTTAAATTGAACAAGAAATGCTTAGCAAATAAAAAGCATTAGGAAAGTAAGCAATCAAACAAAGAAAATAAGTGAGTGTTTTTGATATTTTTTTGAAAAATTTAAAATAACGAAAATTCAATAATAAAAAGTGGTAAGGCTTTGAGAATCCTCCATATGCTTTGTTCACCTATTTGGATTTTGATTCATGAATTGACTCAATTGAAAGTTTCACATCCCAAACAATCAATCGGAAAATAAATATTTGAAGAACATATGAATTAAAAATGTATTCGAGTAAATAAAATTCTAACGTTTAAAATTAAGAAAAATTATCTTATGAGAAATCTAAGAGCGACAATATACCATTGGCAATAATGCAGTAAAAGACTACTAAATCTAAGAGCGACAATATACCGTTGCCAATAATGCAGCAAAAGACTACTCATAAAATAATACCGATCAATATATAATATAATGCAACAATCACATAAAAAGAGCATGACTAGATTTATATATATGAGAGTTGACAATAAAATATATTGATAAGAAGAAGAAATATGATAAAAGAAAATTATTTACTCAAATGTATAAAACTTACAAACCATTGGAGAATCAAAAATCCAGATAAATTCACTACACATATAGGATCATCTCTAACCTCACCTAAATACTCTAGCCTAACTTGTACATAATTCCTTTAAAATTCTAAAAAGAAAATATGAGAATAAGAACAAGAAAATATGTGAGAATTTAGGCTCTAAAAAATCCAACCTTAATCACCTTCACAATGGCCCTATTTATAGAGTTTGAATATGCTAAAAATATACAAATTGGATACTTAATCGGGGGAGAAAAACATCATGCTTCTAAAGAGTGGGACACGTGTCGCCAAATGATTCGCGCGCAGGAGAGACGTGGCACACAGCTGGACCACGTAGAGGAAAACTAGACGCGCGCGGAAGAGGAACTCGCACGGAGAGGGAACGTGCGCGGGAAACGTGCGTACGCGGCGGAACAGTGGGACACGTGGCGAGACTTTGTTGGAGGGGCACTGGCACGCGGGACCCATGCGGAAGAGAGAGGAAGTCCGGCTGACGCGCGCGTGAGGAGAACTCGCGCGGAGGAAAGGCGGTGCGCGCCAAGCGCGCATACGCGGGGGAGCAGCTGGACCCCACGAGACGCGTGGCGCGCTGTGGCTGGAGGGAAACCGGGCCCACGGTCTGCGGTGCGGCAGTCGTCGACACATGGCAGCTGGTTGGCTCGCGGCTCTTGGCTCGTCTCGCGGCTCTCGGCTCGGCTCGGCTGGACAATAGGCTGATGGGCCGAATTGGGCTTTTCTTGGGCTCAACTTTTGGGTTTTGCTTGGTAAACTAGCCCAAATCCAATTGTTTTCTTCAAAAACCTGAAAATTAAAATAAATCCAATTAAAATTAAATCCTCTAAATTTAGGAATATTTGAAATTAAAATCACAAATTTGATAAAATAGTTTGACAATTATGAACATTAAAAGTGCAAATTCGTGCACTTATCAGGACCCATTTTGGGCCTTAATGAAAAGGTTGAGATAGAGAGAGGAAATTTGGCCCAATGAACTGACCAAATATTTAGAGATAGTGGTCCGAGGACCCTAAGTGCATTAGTGATACAATTGTCCATTCCATTATGGCCCTTGTCATAATACCATGCATAAATTAAATTATAACATATTATACATATACTAAAAGAGAGGATGAGATTCACTATTCATGCTACAGTGTAATGAACAGTGTCTTTCCCGTTTTAGCCCTATTCTTTTCTTCTGCTGAAATTTTAATTACCGTTATGTCATGTTTGTAAAATTACTTTATTGCCCTTCATTTAAGATTTTTGTGCTTTTTATTTGCTGTGACCATTGTTTGGATATTTTCATAATTTCATTTCAGAATAACATTTGTTACTCTTCGAAGCTTTCAGCTTTATTTTTTCTGCACATTTTTTTTGGGTTTCTTTTCTTCTCTTTCTCATCCTCTCCGTGAAGTTTTCTTCTTCATTTTTCTCTGCAGATCTTCAAAGTTTTAAGCTATTTTTATTTTGAATATGCTTTTCGTCTTCGTTTTCTCTCTATTTTTTTCTGTATTTTCGTTTTGGTTTCTTATGTTTTGCATTTGTGCATGCCTCTGGTTATTTATTTTCGTGAAGTTTCTACTTTCATTTCTTCCGTGGAAATATGTTTTGCATTTGTGCATGCCTCTGGTTATTTATTCTCTTGAAGTTTTTACCTTTATTTCTTCCGTGAATTTTTTTTTTTTTTTTACTTTTTTTATCTAGTTTTTTATTCATTTTTTCCTTCTTTCTTTTTTCAGATGTGTTAGTGTTTTTATAGATTTAACTTTTTTTTTTACTTATATTTTTTTTCTAGATCTGTTACTGAGGTTTATGGGATTAGATATCTGCATTTGGTTTGTATTTGTTTTTTGTTTATATTTTCTTAGCTTGATTTTGTTTTTTCCCTATTTTTTGTTTTTTCAGATCTCTTAATGTTTTTTTTTTTTTTTTCATTTTTTTCCCTTTTTTCATATTTTTTTTTTCGTTTTTGCAAATGTGTTAGTGTTTTTATAAATCTGGCTTAGTTTTTGTTTCTATTTTGTAGTCGATTTTTTTTCCAAGTTTTTCCATATATGTTAGTGACGTTTTCGGGATGTTACCGCATTTGGTTATTTTTGTGAAGTTTGTTTCACTTTTTTTTCCCTTTTTGTAAGACTTCTGGGATTCATTTTTTATGTTTGTTTATTTTGTAGTTTTGTTTTCAATTTAATTTCTTAAGCTTTGCCTTAGCTTTTTTCGTGTTTTTATTTTTCCAGAAATGTTAGTGTTTCTGAAATTTTTTAATGTTATATTTTTCTATATCTGTTAGTGTTTTTATAGATTTGGTTTCATTTTTTATTATAATTTTTTAAAATTTGTTTTTCTTTTATTTCCAGATTTATTAGTATTTTTATTTCCAGATGTATTATTTATTATTGTTATCTCTTAATTTTTTTCTTCTTTTTGTTATTAAGTTTTTATTTTTACTAATTATTAACTTTTTTTCACAGGTTATATTAGTCGGGAATATTTCGACATTTGTTTTTAGTGCAAGGTAATTCTTTCTAACGAGATACTTTGTTTTGACTATTTGCAAGTTATTCTTTCTGTTCCACGGTACTTATCATGCAGCGTAACACCTATTTTTAACAAATTATTACCTTTTGTTTGTAGCGTAATAACGGTAGTATTAAGTTTTGTTTGCAGTATTTACTACCGCCGTGTGCTCAAACATTTATTTTCTTCGTATAAATATATTGTTTTCTCTTTCATGTTTATAGTCATTTGCTTTGCTTCTGCTTTCATTGTCATATACTTATCGTCTATCTTCTCTGTTTTATTTCTTTTCTTCAATCTTCAACGTTTATTGTTTTCTCTTTCTTGCTTTTTGTTCTTATGCATCAATTATATCCACTTTCATTATTCCTCTACGGTATTTATTTCTTACCTTTTTCACCTCATTTCCATGTACTTATCGTTTTTCTTTTCTGTTTTCTTCCTTTTCTTCAATTTTCATTACTGAGTTCCTTTTGTTATCTCTGTTTTAAAGTGTTTTTCCTCCTTCTGCGTCAACTCTATCTACTTTTGTTATTGTTCTGAGGTACTTATTTCTTACTTCTTCCACTTAATTTCTAATTCTCTATTAAAAATCTATTGGTCCCTGGGGGTGATGATGTTTTTCCTCTTTATTGTTGCCATATATTGAGTAATTGTTAAAAGTGATTTAGCAAGTATTGATGTTGCCCAGATTCTTGAAGATTTATCCTTATATTATTTCGTTTAGGGTGTTTATGATTTTTGAAAAATAACAAATTTTTTTACTTCTTACTTGCAAATATTTTATTTTTCTTATTCCACTCTGAACCATTTCATTCTTTAACTGATTTTTTTTTTGTAAGGTTTTTTTTCACTATTACAGTTATTAAAATTTGTTCATCTGTTATTTAGTGTAAGTCTTTCAATAATTCAGCTAGTAGCCGATGATAATGTTGAATCATAATTCAGTTACTTTTGATACATGTTGGTAGCAAAAAAAAAAAAAAAAAAAATCCGAGAATTGTTGCCATGTATTGAGTAATTGTTAATAGTGATTTACTAATTATTGATGTTGCCCGAATTATTGAAGATTTATCCTTATATTATTTCGTTTAAGGCATTTATGTTTTTTTTTTTTTTTTTTTTTTTTTTTTTTTTTTTAACAATAATCAATCTTTTGATTTCTTAGTTGCAGGTGTTTTATTTTTTTAACTCTGCTTTGAACCATTTCATCCTTTAAACGAATTTTTTCCTAAGGTTTTTGTTCACTATATTTACTCTGGTGTTTATTATTTGGTAGGAAGTTATAATCATTTAACTATGATTTAACTTTTGAAGTTTCTTATTTTCTATTTTTTTTTTTCCTTTTGTCCATCATTTTTTAATATAACTATTTCAATAATTTAGCTGGCAGCCAATTACAATGTTAAATTATATTTCAGTTACTTTTAATACACATTGGTAGCAAAAAAAAAAAAAGATGAATCAAGAACAACAAGATAATCAACAAAACGCCCAAGAACAAGGTAATATAAATATTTTTATAATATTTATTTCATACTATATAATTGAACTATCTTTATTTCTCTTTAACACTTATATTTACAACCATTTTTCCCATTTTTTATACTTGCAGCTGAAAGAAATGAAATGCTCAGAGACCACAACGGCGTTGTTTTTTATTCTGTACATTTTGTATATATATATAAATATTATAAATAATAATACTATATATGTCTGTATAAATATATTTGTACAAATTTTATATCTATCATATAATATAATAATGTATAATACATGTATATATAAATATATTTTAAATACAAATATCATATAATATACTACTGCATTTTGCAGCAACGTGCGGATCTCCGGCTCCTAATTGTCTATAAAATTATGCTCTAATTTGTGACATATTTGAGTGAATTAACAACGATTTGTGTTAGTCCATATAAATATTCCAACATAAACCTTAAAAATTTTGATAGCTAACAAAATGAAAAGTACTTTGGAAAGTAAACCAGCTACAAAGTCGAGATACTTGAATTAATCGCAGGGTATATCATACCAAAGGATGTATCATATCAGGTGAAGCATCCTACATGCGGCGGAAAAGGTAATTTGGAGAATCATGTTGTCGTTACATTTGATCTATTTTGTGGGTTATCTTAATCTTTGACAGGGAGATCGTAATTCTCGCAATTTGAATGTTGCTACTTATGACAATCTCTAAAGCAGTCCATCAATATTACCGACTTGATGCATCAAAAATCACAGCAGGGATAGATGAGAACTCCGTCAATGGTAATGAACCCAGAGCAGTAAATGAAATCCCAATTTCAATAAAATAAGGCCCCATTATCGTTTAGCTTGCTGATTTGAGTTTTTAATTTGAGTTGAAATTTGATTTTATATGGGAGCTTAAAAAAGTTAGATGTGATTGTTTATGAGAGCATTTTACTATAGTAAAATTTAAATTTTAAACTCGAATCAGTAAAATAAACAGGGCCGCGTGTTGAATCGAATTTAAAATTTAAATTTTATTACAGTAAAAAATTCTTATAAATAATTACATCTAATTTTTTTATTATAATAAATTTTTTATATAAAGTCACATTTTAAATCAAATTAAAAATTTAAATCAGCGAATTAAACCAAGTAAACTTTTACTCAAAAATTTAAGGTCCGTTTAGTTCGCTGATTTGAGTTTTTAATTTGAGTTAAGATGTGATTTTATGTGAGAAATTTTTACTGTAACAAAAAAATTAAATGTGACTATTTTTAAAAACTTTTTACTGTAATAAAATTTAAATTCTAAATTCGAATCAGCGAGGTGAACAGAGTCTTACATTTCAAACAACACTCATTTCATCTTCTCGGATGCCGAATATTTTAATTAATATAATAATATACCACTGTACCTATTCTATAGCTACATTTTGGACTCTTGTCAGTTCAACTTAAATAGGCACCCTCACGAGTATTGCTCGAAAAATTAAAAGAAAACTTTATTTTTTATTTTTTATTTTTTATTTTTTATATGACCATTCGAATTGCAATCTGACGGCTGTATTCACTGTGCTCACCAGAATGGTATTCTAGACCATTCTTAAACTAAAATCTTATTTATTTCATTTTATCTATTGAGTTTATAATTTAAATTTTATAATAATAAAAAAATTTAAAAACAGTTACATTTAATTTTTTTATTATAGTAAAATTTTTTCTGTAAAATCACATTTTAATTTGAATTAAAAACTCGAATCAACGAACTAAACGAGACCTAAAAATTTTGTTGTGTTTTTTTTTTTTTTTTTTTTAAAGAGTAACTAAGAGTACGTTTATTTGAAGGGTTAGATATAGTTCAAATTATAATTCTTAGTTTTATTATCATATTTTTTTCTCACAAAAAATTTAAATTTCAAAAGTAAGAATCAAAACCACTAGTTTCGGCTAATAAACGAAAACCAATAGGTCCAATTTTTTAAAATTTAGATGTCGATAAAATACACACCCTAAAAACAATAAAGCCTACTCAAAAGAAAGGTTAGTCTTGTGCTTGCGTTTATTCTTTTTTCAAACAAAGAAGTATTGTATTATACTTTAAATTTAGTAGACACAAGAATCTTTTTTTTTTATTATAAAAGCGAAACTAATTCAATTTAATATTGCTATTGATCCGGTCAAAACATTAGAGAATACCCAATACAAAACAGACAATTTTTGATACAAATCTTATTGAGAATAGTGTCCTAAAAATACGAGATGTAATAAGATATTATTTTTTATTTAATGAAAGAGTTTATTTATTATTTTATGTGCATATATTGTTGAATATTTTATGAATATCAGAAAAAATTTCATGATTATTTATGTTACTATAAATATTGTATATAAGTGTTATATGCGACATGATAATATATAATGATAATAATCAAAATGATGCTCGTAATGAATTTAATTAAAATTTGAAATCTTTAATTAAAACATTACTAATACATGTCATTCTCATTTAGAATGGATCGCACTGTTAATATGGTGAGATATTGAATGAGCGTATTATGCATAATGCGATTATATGGAACAAGGACGTTGACATAGTATGCATAATGCAATAATTGAGTCTACTGATAGTCATATATATAATGATCTTAATCCTGAGGTATTAGCATACTCCTGTTATGGATTTGTGTCTTTTGACTTATTCGGTACGGATTTTGAGATCCTAAATTTTATTCGTTGTATTTTGGAGACATGATGATGTGAGTAGCCGGAATGTTATTATACGAGATGGAATCCATTCCTTATTGAGAAAGAAGTAGATAAATAATTCTCTTGATGGTTGATTCGGTATTTGGATAAGTAGGAGTTCAGATTCATTAATTTATTTTATGAATCACTGTCCATTAGAGAATCAATGGTATTCAACGATAAAGATGTAATTAGAGAGATTTACGGATTTCACCTAGCTCTAATTATGAATTATTTTTGAAGTACTGATCTATATGTAATGACTATATCAAATGGATACTTCATAGTTTAGAAGTAATTTATGTCTATAATTATGAGAGTGCAATTCTGAGTTTATAGTGGTGTAGCTTTTAGAATTAATAGAATTAATTAATTAATTAAAGAGTTTCATTAATGATTAATTTTATTGGAGCTCAGAATTTTATGTCCGTGAGTTCCTGCGTCGCCCTTGTAATCCTACAAGATATGACAAAATGAGAAGTGTAGAATTATGTAATTCTAAAATAACGCTTAAGGATAATTGATTAAGAATTAATTATAAATTAAGTAATGTGATTATTTCAGTTTAAATTTAAATTTTGAAACACACATGTGAAGGTGTTCACATTGTGTGAACTCACACTACAGTGTGAATCCCTTTGAGATTCAGTTGCTTACTTTTAAAGTTATCCACTTAACTTATTTGTTAATTTGTTCAATTGAAATTCAAATTAATTTAAGTTTGACTTATATATGAATTTGAATTTGAGTCAAAATTGGATTGTAAGATAAATGTCAAATTTTGCCATATTCTTTACCTGTTCATATTGTATGCATCTACCACAAGGAGAAATTTTCCTGTTGTAGCTGGCCATATAGGATAAGGGAGAGAGTGGATTTTGTTTCAAAAATCAAATTAGAAGTGAGAGATAATTATTAAGCTTTATTTTAGAGATAAAAATTAGACTCCTTCTGAGAATCTGACTACTACTATATAAATAAGAGATTACAGAAAATTGAATAACACAATTTTTGCTCTCTACTAGCTATAGTGGCCAAATTTTATAGAGTAAGAAAATGAAAAAGTTTCACCCAAATTCCACGTTGTGCAAGTATTCATGTTCGTGAAAAACTTGAGTATTTATTTGCTAATCTCGCTTTGTTTTAGGTGTGCCCACATACACATCTTTATAGATTCTAAGAATTGAGAAAAAAGATTCGGGTATTCTAAACTAGCTAGGAGCAAAGAACGTTTGTAGTCAAAGCTTCAAGTCATCATCCTAATCATTCGTTAAGTAAATTTGATTAATTTATTCATACATAAATTAATATAAATCTGTAATCTATAGTGTATCTTAAATTTTTATAAAATTTTTTATTATACACGATCCGTTAATTACATATTTCTGCATTCAAAATCGTTTAAAAAACTAACAGATCTAACGGCCGAAAAAAGTGAAACTATTAGGATGAACACTAAAAAAAAAAACCAAAAAAAACAAAAAACAAAAGGGTAACAAATAAGCAATCTGAAGCCCGTACCGTTGGATTCATAAGGTATACACGTGTCGTGTCATTATACCTCTTAATTTGCCTATAAATAGTATGCAATCTATGTTCTCCAAGTCTAGCCCTTCATGTGCGGCCTTTTTTAGGTTTCTGTGGCGTAGGCGGCGCTTCAACAGAAACCTCCCGATCTATGGAAAAGGAAAAGGGTCCAATCCATTTCTTTGTATAGAGAAATCACAGCAGAGACCAAAGAGGTTTCAATAATTATGTTTGTTTCATTCTCTGCTGTTTTTCTCTGTACAAGGAGATGTATTGGATCCGCTAATTATTAATATAGGATGCCTGTTTCTTCGATAAAATCATGTTTCAGTGATTTTCTCTCATTGTTTTTTTTTTTAATTATATTTTTAGATTGGTATTTGTTTGTGTACCCTACTTGATTTTTTTTTTTTTTTTGGTACAGATCTAGATTCGGTTGAGGAGATTAGAAAAAAAAAAAAAAAAAAAAAGAAAGTTAGGAATTCTCCCGATTGATGGGAAAGGAAAGGGTCCAATCTATTTCTTTATACATAGAGATAACAGGAGAATCTTCATAGAGGCTTCTGATTTATTCCATCAGTCAAGTTTCTTGTTGTCTCTCCTGTTTTTCTGTGTATAAGGAGATGTATTGGATCTCTTAATTTATATATTGCGTGGTTGCAGACAAAATTCATATTCCAAAGTGTAGAGTTCAAACTCTCTTGCCTCAGGTTTAGAACCTATTTGATATGTATATTACTTTAGACTAAAATTCTATTTTTTGGTTTTTTTTTCCTCGGATTAAATCATGATTTTGAGTGATTTTATGCACCAGGATCTATGAATCGCTCTACCACGGTGTTTTTTTTTTTCTTTTTTTTTTTTGTAATTTTCTCAGATGGTAATATTGGGTGGTATCTGGGTGCGTACCTCTATAATATATATATATATATATATATATATATAATATAATTGTTTGGGATATTTATTTGACAGATTTTGATTGGGTTGAGGGAACCAAAAAGAAGAATGATACTAAGTTGATCTTCATGTTCTTATCATATAGTTATGCAGGGAGTCTGCAGGGAGATCAAGGGCGTGTTTGTTTTTGATTTTAAAAACGTTTTTCACATTTTTTTAGGAGAAAAAATTGAAACCAAAAGAAGACCGTATTTAGAGAAGTATCGTACCAAAATTAAAAACAAAAACGTTTTTATATTTTTCCTAAAAATTGATCTACTTTTGAAAAGAGATTAAAGGCATTTTCATTTTTTTCATTTTTATTTTCTCCAGCTCACCTCCATCCCTCTGCATTCTCATGAAGTTGTAGTTGAATGGTCCACTACTTGACTTCGGTTGTAGTTGTCGCCAAACACTCATTAAATAATCAACTTTCATCCACTCGTGTCAACTTTGTATCAGAACAATAACTAAGTAGCTCCTTTTCCTTTTTCCTTTTCATCCAAAATCCCACTTAATTGTTAATTGTTTTATTGTGAAACAGAAAAGATTTATAACATGTGATAATACTTTAAATTTTATCATTTTTAATGAAAATTTCTGCTTGAAAGGCAGTATGGTCTTTCGTCTAGAGGCCTCTCCTCTTTTAAGGAGTTGGCCGTTCGGATGCCTCTTCTCCTTGGAGGAGTCGTCCATTTGGAAGCCTCTCCTATTTAGAGGAGTTGACCGTTCGGATGTCTCTTCTCCTTGAAGGAGTCGTCCGTCTAGACGCCTCTCCTCCTTGTAGGAGTCGACCGTTCGGATGCCTCTTCTCCTTTGAGGGGTCGTCCGTTTGGAGGCCTTTCCTCCTTGGAGGAGTCGACCGTCTGGATGCCTCTCTTCTTTGGAGGAGTCGTCCGTCTGGAGGCCTCTCCTCCTTGGAGGGGTCGTCCGTCTGGATGTCTCTCCTCCTTGGAGGGGTCGACCATCTGGAAGCCTCTCTTCCTTGGAGGAGTTGGTCGTTTCTGACATGGCAGTGCATATTTTCCCACACGACATCTACCTTCCAGGTCGAGGCTTTCTTTTGGACTGCCTCGAGATATGTAGGGATTTTGCTTTAGTGCTTCTTTTTGCCTGCCAATTTATTTCCTTCTATAATGAATCTTTAATTCAATCCTCCTTGGAGGAGTTGGCCTCGTGGATGCCCCTTGGGGCTCTTGACAGGTTTAATAACCTTCTTCATAGAGGCCTCTCCTCCGTGGAGGGGTCCGCCTCATGGATGTCCCTTGCGGCTATTGGCAAGTTTAAAAACCTTCTTCATGGAGGCCTTTCCTCTTTGGAGGGGTTAGCCTCGTGGTTGCCCCTTGGGGCTCTTGGTAGGTTTAAGAACCTTCTACATAGAGGCCTCTCCTCCTTGGAGGGGTTGGCCTCGTGGATCTTCGTTTCTTATCGCGGATTGGTTTTTACCACTCCCATCTTTCGCCGGATGTGTGGCGGTTTTCTCCATCTGGCTACCTTGATTGATGGCAACATCTCTTTTTCTTGGAGGCACAGTTGCTGAATACTTCTTTGTTGTCGGGGGTCAAACGTATGAACCAGACATTCTGAGTTTGGTCCCCAGCGGAGTCGCCAATTGTTGACAGTAAAATTTCGTCAACCGAAATATGCCGGATCACCCTCTGGTATTTCGTTGGGTTACCGGCTAGAAATTAACTGTATATTTGAAATTATGCAATGAATTGTTTGTTGTAATGTTGGAAGCATGAGAATAATGCTTGAATGAGATGACACACGAAATTTATAGTGGTTCACTATGTTAATGAAGAGCTACATCCACTTATGTATTGTATTTTCCTTAGGCTCTTTTTGGATTACATAAAATCAGCTCTCTATTATCTGATTACATATGAAAAATAGCAAAAATCCTCTCTTTTTCTCTTTCATTTGGGGCCTTGCCCCTTTTATAGCAAGAGATTACATCATGAGTGGTTTTTCTTGGTAGGCTCATCCACTTGAGTGGCCTACTAGTCTATGAACCCACACCCATAGCCTGTCACCACCATTTTCACTATCACTAATCCAATTTGTCCCCTTTTGCGGCTATGCATATCCCCCTTTAATACTCCATCATCCATTAAAGGGTCTTTATTGGCTTGTAATTAATGCTTGACATTCTTCAAACCCAGACAACTTCCTCATCCATTGAGGGACCTTTCTGAGGACGTGGACCTATGTTGGTACGGTCGTCGGTCTATAAGCCTCTCCTCTCGGGAATGGTCTGCCGTCTGGAGGCCTCTACTCCTTAGAGAAGTTGGTTGTTCAGATGCCTGTCCTCCTTAGAGGAGTCATCCGTCTGGAAGCCTCTCCTCCTTGGAGGAGTCGTCCGTCTGGAGGCCTAAGGAGGAGTTGGTCGTTCGGATGCCTCTCCTCCTTGGAGAAGTCGTCCATCTGGAAGCCTCTCCAACTTGGAGGAGTTGGCCATTCGGATGTCTCTCCTCCTTAAAGGAGTCGTCCGTCTGGAAGCCTCTCCTCCTTGGAGGAGTCGGCCGTCTAGAAGCCTCTCCTCCTTGGAGGAGTTGGCCATTCAGATGCTTCTCTTTCTTGGAGGAGTCGTCCGTCTGGAAGCCTTTCCTCCTTGGAGGAGTCATCCGTCTGGAGGCCTCTCCTCCTTGGAGGAGTTGGCCGTTTGGATGCCTCTCCTCCTTGGAGCAGTCGTCCGTTTGGAAGTTTCTCCTCCTTGGAGGAGTTGGTTATTCGGATGTCTCTCCTCCTTGAAGGAGTCGACCGTCTGGATGCCTCTCCTCTTTCGAGTGATTTCTGAAACTAATATTCTATATTTTCTTTGTTATTTTTATTGCTCTTTGTTAAACATTAATAAACTATTACTTCTTTCCCCTACTTCTCTTGTGCAAGGAGGATCACACAGAGAGTGACAAACTATTACTTATTTCACTCGCCAACTTCTACTCAGTGCAGGAACTTCGGGCCGGCAGGCTGCCCGAAGCCCGAATTTTTTCGGGCTCGGGTGGGCAGGCCCATATGCCGACCCGTCCAAGGTGTATATTCGGGCTCGGGTTCGGGCAGCCCAAGTTTTGAGACCACGCCGGAGCTCGCCGCCGTGTAGGTACCGTTGATTGTCGTCTGCCGGAGTTTTTTTTTTTTTGAATTTTTCCGGCCAAGCCCGATTTACCCAAAGCTTGACCCGCCCGAACCTGAAAATTTTGAAAAAGCGGTCAAGAAAACAACCGGTGGATGCCCGACCTGAATTTTGCCCGAAGACCCAAATTTTGCAAGAATACCCAAGATCCCCGATCTGCCCGAGGTGCCCAAAAACCCGTCCAATGGCTAGTTTTTGCCCGAACCCGCCCGAACCTGAACCCTAAACTAGTTGTTTTTGCCCGATTTTTTTGAAAAAAAATCAATATTTTAACCCAAAAATTTTCCTATAAATACCCTCATCCCCCACACATTTTTCTCACTCAAACTCTCTCAATCCCTCTCAATTTCTCTCATTCTCTCCCAATTTCTCTCAATCTCTCTCAATCTTTCAAATCTCTATTACAATTTTTTCAAAAAGTATCACATTATCCTAAGCTCTCTCTCTCTCAAATCACTATTATTTTTTTTTTATAATGGATCCTTTTGGTTATAGTGGTATGCCCGTTAATGCTCAACATAACGTGGAAGAAGGGCAATTTCCCACTAATGAATTTATTACGCAAGAATCTACTAATCCGAGCCTGGTGGACGTACTGGAGGTCGTGGTCACAATGGTGGCGGGCGTGGAGAAATGGCGAGTGCAAGTGCGACTGCGTCTGCATGTGTTTCAACCTCTAGGAGGAAATGCAAGCGTACCTCGAAAGTTTGGGATCACTTCGACATAATTGATTAGATCGACAATAAAGGTAACACTAAACGTATAGCTCAGTGTATATATTGTTTATCTAAATTACAAGGTGACACTATTCACGGCACCATACACTTGAGAAGACACTCCGAAAAGTGCCTTCAAAAGCTTAGCCAATCCGGCGGACCCGAACTCCGCTAAACACAATTATCTTTTAATCACGCAACCGGTGGTCTAACTACTTGGAAATACGATCCGCAAGTAGATCGTATAGAAGTTGCCTGAATGATAGCTACCTTAGATCAACCACTTAGTTTTGTAGAGCATCCTAATTGGCAATGATATATTAAGGTTGTACATAATCCTAATGCACAATTTACTTCAAAAACTACTCATAGAAAAGATTTATTAAAATTATTTAAAAAAGAAAAATAAGCATTAATAAACCTTTTACACTCAACTAGCGGCTGCGTTGCGTTAACGACATATATTTGGTCTATCGTTGCCAATAAAGAATATTTAACTGTAACCGGATATTACTTTAAAGGATTTGATTTAGATAAGAGAATATCAGGTTTTAAATATTTCTAGGATCACATAGTGCGGATTTAATATATAATACCATTTTAAATGTAATTGATGAATTTAGATTAAGAGATAAAGTAATGGTTATAATATTAGATAATGCGAGTGCCAATTCAAAAGCGATTGAGTTCTTTGAAAAATGACTTAAGTTTATTCGGTGACGGTACTATTTTCCACTAACGTTGTGCATGTCACGTAATGAATTTAATTGTTAAATCCGGTTTAAAAGAAATGGGTAATCACATTAAAAGAATTAGAGATAGTCTTGCATGGATTCAAGGTAGTAACCAAAGATAAGAAGATTGGTTTAGGTTCTTACAAGCATTAAATATACATCCTAGAGCATTAGCGTTAGATATGCCTATAAGATGGAACTCAACTTACATAATGCTTCAACAATGCATCCCCTATAAGGATGCTATAACAAACTATATGTGTGCAAAAGTAAGAGTATGACATATTGTTGGAAAAATAATGGCATCGAATGCGCAGTGGAATTTAAAAATTTTAATCAACGTCAAAGTCAACCAAGAACATGTTCATGATGCTATATAACATAAATACTAAAGATCTAAATCATACCTTTTGAGATTTCAAGAAACTGCACGTCTGACAGATCTAAGCGTTCCAAACAACAACCGGAAGAGCCTCGACCAACTGGTCTTCTTTGTTATTCTCGTTTCCATGATCGGTGTGCGGGTGGACACACGTCGTTTAATCTCCTCTTGGTATTCTTGATCTCCTTCCAATCACAAGAGAGCCAAAAAAAATTGTTCTTGATAATTAAACAATTTTTCCTCTTGGAATCTTTTATCAATAGCCTCCAAAAAGTCTCTCAAGTGATCTAATGAGTAATGTGACTTAATAGGCTATTTATAGTATTTAGGAAGTCATACTTCCGTAACAATTAGGTTTCCCAAAGTGAAAACATGGCCAAAAGAACATAACTCAATGGAGACAAGTCATAACAACCAAGTCACAAGTAATGCTCAAAATCCACTAAAATCAACCACAAAGTGTCTCACCCCCAAACTCAAAATCAAGCAATCATTAAAATTAAGTACAAGGGAATAAGAACACGTACCGGGGAGGCGAGACAATCTCGCCTCCTAGTATGGTTGGCGATGATGCACCGGGCATGATGACATAACTCGAGTTGGGGCGGCGCTCTCCTCCATAAATTGCGTCTTTAGGGTCAATTATTCTTATGCCGAGCCAACTCATCAAAGAGTGGCTTTCGCCCATAGTACGTGTCATACAACACAACGTATGGGTCTTGATTCTTTACACCCTCAAGCTTGGCGAGATTTGGCGGTTTTCTGCCCATTTGCTCAACTTGACTCGGCGCTGGCATATGGGCTTGGTTGGCAAGGAAGAACAGCGCTCGAGATGGTGGAGGAATTGCCGGCCACATTGGGTCTTCGTAGAAGAGATCTTTCTCAACCGGGGGCGGCACGACAATGGGGATTTCGAGGGACGGAGACTCATTGATTTCTTCTTGAAATTCTTCACCAACCAATTTTTGAGTCTCCTCCTCTCTCAAAGAGTCATCTTCAAATAACTCCCATTCCTCCTCTTGTGGTTCCCTATTCATGGCGCTAGCAGATTCATCTGGAATTAGCATCAACCTAAACAACTCCGCTAGATTTGTCTCCATTTCCTCGTGAAGTTGGTCGAGCGCCTCCATCCTCTCTAACTTCTCTATTCGGAGTCTTGTCTCCTCCGAAAATTGGGCGACAAGGTCTTCAAGTGAGGTAGAAGACTCCGCTTGGTGACGGGGGGTGTCAAGCCGTGGTTTCGAATTGTTGGAGCTATTCTCAAAACCGTGGTGGTTTGTTGAATACCTCCAATACCGATAGTTAACATCGGCCATGTCTTCCAACAACCAATAAGCTTCATCCGCGGATAGTTGGTGAAAAGAGGCGGTACCATTTCCTTTTTCCACCCACGTTCTTGTTGCGGCATCTAACCCATCGAGGAAGATTCTTAGTTGCACTTCCCTCGGGAAACCATGGTGGGGAAACTGAATGAGCAGCTCCTTGTATCTCTCCCAAGTGCTAAAAAATGGCTCGGAGTCTCGTTGAGCAAATCTTGAGAGGACTTGTCGATCAACCATCTCCAAGTACCTCGTAAAACAAGAGAAAACAAAAATAAAACAAAAGATTAAAAATGAAAAATAAAAGCCTAAATTAAAATCAAGTTATGTACTCACAATATTAACAACAATTTCAAATTCCAATCCCCGGCAACGGCGCCAAAAACTTAATGCAAATTAATTTTTGTATATAAATTTCCGCAAGCGTACGGTGTCAAGTTTTGAGTATAAGGTGAGTGAGTATCGTCTCCACAGGGATTGGGTTTAGAATTGCCATTAAGTACCGCAATTATTGTAACTTGACTTTATCTAGGCAACCTAATAAAATGACAACTAAGAAAATAAAACAAAATAAATATGAAAATAAGAAAATAAAGTATCTATACACAAATGGTCTAGGGACTTGATTTCGCTTTATTATTCCTATGTTCATCCTATTATGTAATCGCTAATCAATTCCATTCAATTCATTAATCAAGGCTCTAATATCATCTTGCAACCTCTCCCGAGTGCCTCACAAGAAATTGTATTTAAATACCCAAAACAATATCCCTATTCGAAATGAACATTTAAACACAAATTAAGCTTCGCCTTTGTGATTAGAAAATAGGAATGTCGATCGCCTCCCGGCCTCACAACAACCTAAATCCTAATTTGATTATCTAAGCGTTGATCTCCTCCCGGTCTCACAACAACCTAGACTATGCTTCTCAAATCTAGATAAAGAATTCAATCTCTCCCGAGCATCAAATTCGCAATCTAAAATTCATCTAACTCATTGGCAAAATAAATTACAAGCATTAAGCATAGAGAAACATAAATGAATTGGAAATGAAATTAAATTAACAATCAACAAAATATTCAAAACATAGTTCAAATAAAACTACATCAAGTTCTAGATTAAATGTCTAGCTCAACATGGAAAAATAGATGAAGGAAGATAAAACCCAATATCCATTGAAGAGCTTCCAAGGACCTCCAAGATGAAGGATTTCGGCCTCCTATTGATGTTTTCTTCGCATTTCCGGGCTCCCTATTCGAATGGCAACTTTTTCCTTTTATAATGAAACACTTCGGAGCTAGGGCTTCAGACGCGCGCTGCAGCCTGCGTGATTACGCGCTGCAGCGCGCGTTTTTGGGCCTAGGCGCGCTGCAGCCTGCGTGAAAACGCGCTGCAGCCTGCGTGAAAACGCGCTGCAGCCTGCGTCTTTTGGCAGAGAAGCGTTGTTGCGGGCTGGGGCGCGCTGCAGCGTGCCTTGGTGCGCTGCAGCGCGCGGAACATCAAGGGGGCGCGCTGCAGCGTGCCTTGGTGCGCTGCAGCGCGCGGAACATTAAGGGGGCGCGCTGCAGCGCCTATTTCGTGCGCTGCAGCGCACGTCTTTGGGACTAGGAGCTGCAGCGCGCTGCAGCGCATGTTGTGCGCTGCAGCCTGCGCTTCCCCTGCTCTCTGGTCTTCTTTGCGCGCTGTAGCCTATGAAGGCGCGCTGCAGCCCGCTTTCTTGCAATCCAAAGCCTCCTCTTTTGTGCCACAAAATCCTCTTTCACATCCTCTTTTCATTGATTCACAAGTTAGGCAAATATTCTTCTTTTCTTCATGCAAAATCATCCAAGTTGACATTTATTTATATTTCCTATAAAAAACACACAAAAGACATTAAACTAACAAAAATGCTTGAAAACTTACAAATATTCAAGCTTAAAAGTACTTGATTCGTTGGTAGAAATACCCATCATCAAAGTCTAACAAGGTTCTATTTCTTCTTTAGCTACACCATTCTGCTGTGGAGTCCCAGGTGCAGTTAAATGGGATAGAATCTCATTCTCTAATAAGTATCCGGTGAACTCATCAGAGAGGTATTCTCTACCTCGATCGGATTGAAGTGCCTTTATGGGTTTACCTAATTGCTTTTCCACTTCAGCCCGACACTCCTTGAATTTATCAAAAGTTTCGCTTTTGTGACACAATAGGTACACATAACCATATCTTGAGTAATCGTTGATAAAAGTGACGTAATACTCATACCATCCTCTTGCCTTGATGTTCATGGGACCACAAACATCACTATGCACAAGTTCAAGAACATCGTCAGCCCTATTGCCTTTAGACCCAAATGGTCTTTTGGTCATTTTGCCCTCCAAACAAGATTCACATTGGGGTAAGGACTCAACCTTTAAAGAACTTAAAGGTCCATCCTTTACCAAACTCTGTATCCTGTTAAGGCTAATGTGACCAAGTCACAAATGCCAAAGATATGTCTCATTAGAGTGAGAAGTTTTAAGCCTTTTAGAGTTATTAACAACTTCAGTGTTTAGCAGTGAGTCCATCTTAGGTTTGATAAAATATAGATTATTTTGCATCCATCCATCACAGATAAAACACTTATTTTTATGAATCACAACTTTATTATTAAAAGAAACTAAATAAGAATCCTTAAATAAACAAGCAACAGAAATAAGATTCCTCTTAAATTGAGGAACATAAAAACAGTCTCGCAAAAATAAACTCCTATAACTATCAAAATAAAGATGGACGTCTCCCACGGCTTCAGCCAACACTAGTGTTCCATCGCCTATCCTCAACATGAAGCTTTCACTTCGAAGACTTCTCGCTTGCTTGAACCCCTACAAAGAAACACATACATGCTTAGTTGCTCTAGAATCTATGACTCAGTTGTCACTGGATTCCTCAACCAGACATGCTTTCACAATCAAAAGATTACAGTCACCTTCTTTGCCTTTAGCGGCTAGGTAGTCTTTGCAATTCTTCTTCATGTGCCCCACCTTCCCGCAATGAAAGCACTTAAGCTTGTTCGGGTTCTTCTTCTTCTTGTGCTTGCCCTTGTTTAGCGGCATTGAAGAACTCTCATTCTTAGCCACTTGCTTCTTCTTTCCATTCCCCGAAGATGGTTTGGAGGAAGATTCATCAACAAAGTTGGCCTCCACAATAGTTGACCCCTTGATCATCCGCTCGAACTTTTGGAGTTCTTGCATTAACTCTGTCAGGGTTATATTCTGTCTAGCGCTCAAATTGAACGTTGCCCTAAACAGAATATACTCCTTTGACAAAGTCTCAAAGATCATGATCAATTGAGACTTAGCATCGATGTCGGCCCCATTGGTGTGAACTTCAGCCAAATAGCCCATTACCTTCAGCATATGTTCCTTTATGGAAGACCCGTCCTTCTGTCTGCAGTTAATGAGGTTACTTAGGGCTTCCTGACATTTTTCAGCGGCTTGGCCACGGAACATGTCCTTAAGATTATCCATAATCTAACGAGCAGTTATGTAATCTTTATATTGTGCTTGTAGCACAGTGGAGATGCTCGCCATCATATAACAGCGAGCCATATCATCAGAGTCCTTCCAGCATTGATACGCTACGAAAAGCTCATTAGGAGTATCAACAGGAGGCTCCAGAGGACAAGATATATTCAGTACGAATTTCAGTTTCTCAAAGGTTAGGACAATCTTCAGGTTCCTTTTCCAATTGGTAAAATTCTCGCTAGTTAAGTTGTGTTTATTAAGTATCGATGATAATGCACTAGAAGACATTTTGATCTACAATAAACATTCATATATCTAGTATAAGCAAACTTGCATAAACATTTAGTAATCAAACATATATACATGTTATACTGCAACAAATATGTTTGTGTGTCAAAACCTTGAAAAAATCACAACCTCACAACGATAATTCCCAACTCAAAATTGTATAAGTCTCATAGGAGAAATCATGCAAAATTTAATTGGGAACACGGATCCCCTCTGATTAATATATACTATCCAGATCAATCTCTATCCAACATATAGGGGGTGTTTGGTATGGGGTAATCATAAGGAATCATATTCCCAGGAAAGTGATGGAGGGTAATATGATTCCTAAGAATAATACATTATTGTTTTTAGTTCTATACATGAATCTTTCTCAAATTCCTATGAATATTACGTTACTGTGTTTGGTTGTGCATGGGAATGTTGTGAATTAAAAAATATTTTTTTAAATGAATAATAATAATAATAACAATAATAATTTTATTATTATAATAATAATACTAATAATTATAATTATAAGTAATTATAATTATAATTATAATTATTAATATTATTATAATTATAATATTAATAATAATAATAATAATAATTATTATTATTATTATTATTACTACTATTATAATTATAATTATTATTATAATTATTATTACTACTATTATAATTATAATTATTATTACCATTATTATAATTATAATTATAATTATTATATAATTAATCTTGAGTGTATAACCATCGTTTCAACTATTTGATCCATATATTACAATTGTCACCTAGGGGTGTACAACCATAAAATATGCTCAAATAAATTATCCTCTCAGAGATCCACCCCGGTACATAATGAATCCCTAGCGGACCAACGATGGAGGCCATGAATCATTTCTTCAAAAAAACCCTCACCCACTCAATCTTTTGGAAAACAAGGTTTTATGTTAACAAATATGCATGAACAATTTTAATGAGCGACACTCTCTATTCTACATGACAAGTTATTACATATATAGCAAATCATATTATATGCAATCATACAAAACAATTAAGCTAGGCAACAAGCATAATAATAATAATAACCGTAATATTTTGGTTCCAACCTAGAGAAAAGAAAAAACAAAGATTACTAAGAATAATCAAAACATATATCGATCCTTCATCTTGAATCTTCCCAGTTGTCCTTGAATTTTTCATCACGATCAAATTCTAGTTATCATAAAATTATTTTCCTGTTTTTCTTGAAAAAAAATCTCAAAAAACTGCAAAATCGTATACTGTCACGTTAGGTCCGGTCGACCGGTGACAGAGCATTACACTCAACCGGTCAACCGCCTTACACTAATCGGTTAACCGGTGCCTGTGCGACAGTAACCCAGATTTTCAGAAATCATAACAGTTTTTCAATTTATTCAAAAAACACAAAATAATTTTCTAAACCAAGGAAAAATTAAATACCTTCATATCCTTCATCTTCAAGATCCTCTTCAATCTCCTCCAAGAATTTTACATAAAAATTCCTATACCATTTTCCGGTTTACAAAATTTCTACTAGAGAAAATAAAATAAACCCTAACAGCGATGATAGGCCGCATATCTAATTACATTGCAATGAACAAATTCCTATACAACAATTCTAAACTCTAAGGAACCATAACCGATAAGAGTTAAATAATAAATAATCATTGATAATTTGTAAATGACAATCAATAATAATTATTTAATCATTCATTCACCATATATTCATGATAACAACATAATATAGAAACCCTAGAGTGCCATCTCTCTAAAATATCAATTCAAGCATAAAAGACATATTTTTAGATCACAAATCTATGTACATAGCATAATCATGAACAAATAACCATAGCTCTGATACCAATTGTTGGAAAAATAGTGGCATCGAGTACGCAGCGGAATTTAAAATTTTAATCAACGTCAAAGCCAACCAAGAACATGTTCAAGATGCTATATAACATAAGTACTAAAGATCTAAATCATACCTTTTGAGATTTCAAGAAACTGCACGTCTGACAGATCTAAGCGTTCCAAACAGCAACCGGAAGAGCCTCGACCAGCTGGTCTTCTTTCCTATTCTCGTTTCCATGATCGGTGTGCGGGTGGACACACGCCATTTAATCTCTTCTTGGTATTCTTGATCTCCTTCCAATCACAAGAAAGCCAAAGAAGAATTGTTCTTGATAATTAAACAATTTTTCCTCTTGGAATCTTTTATCAATAGTCTCCAAAAAGTCTCTCAAGTGATCTAATGAGTAATGTGACTTAATAGGCTATTTATAGTGTTTAGGAAGTCATACTTCCGTAACAATTAGGTTTCCCAAAGTTCTAATCACATCCAGAGTCAATTTTGCCACGTCAACATGCATTTTACGTTGCAACCAATCGACCGGTGACAGAGACGTTATAACTCACCAGTCGACTTGTCTTCACTAACCAGTCGACCAGACCGATCTACACTGGCAAAAGTTGTTTTCCTAGTTTGTCAATACGGGAAACTTGCATAGAGCCTCAGTTTTGATTCAAGCAACCCAATAGAGAAATTGCCTTATCAAAATAGTCATATAATACTCTTCTCATATTATATAACTCTTAAAACAATAATTCAACTAATTTATTTAGAATCAATTTATCAATAAATTCACCCGATAAATCACTCATGAATTAACTTTGAACCTCTTTTATGGAAATAACACAAGTTACCAATATGTAGGAAATACACCGTATCGTTACAGGAAATTATGTGAGCTAGCAAAGGGACCCAATAGACATATATAAATCAAGCTCTTATAATCACAATGCTACTTGTAAACCAACAAGTCCGTCTCATGATTATAAAACTCTAGTGCTATTTCACTAAAAGCCTAGAGCTGCACTCTCGATTAGCTCTGATTAGCTCTAGTCCATGACTCAACATGTTAGTATATCATCCCCATAGGATATCCATAATCGACTTGAGGTCAAGTTCCGTTTTACTTTTCCGATTGCATTTATCTTATATTCCATTATCATACCATTGGAAAAATACTATTCATACTATTACAAACAGTAAATCATTAGATAACACAGAGTAGTCTAATGGCCGAGCGCTCGTATTTTCCAATCCACTGATAATGTATAAGAGGATATCATTGACTCTTTATAGGAGCTATGGATTCCACTATCTATGATTAACGAATCTACGCATACACGAGTCATACCCCCAATGCACCAGCAAGCGTTAAAGTCAAGTATACGGGTTCATCATCCATCTCAGGATTAAGATGACAACATATAATTCATCAAAAGTGAATTGTTTTATTCAAACAGAATTATTAATTAAAAAAATTCATCTTTGGTCTGATCTTATATAGATTTCACCATTAGAAACTATATCAATGTCTCTACCCATGGAGTCCCACCTCCGACAACCAAGACAAGCCGTCTTCGTTAGGAAGTCGACAACATAACAATCTTATCATGAATAAAGCGCCTAACTTTATTCCCTCGATTGTGGATCATAAGATTTAGACTATCATCTTTAGATTCTTGTCTTCCGCATGTTCTTCACATTACATGCATGATCTAAAGATTTAGAATGACAGTCTCAGACTTTTAGTTTGCTTATCATACATTCAACTATTATGAACATAAAGGGGACAATACATAGATATCTGAAATAAACAAATCTTTATTAATAGTCAAAATGTCTCAAAGAAAATTGTTACATTTATTCCTAAGGGCATAAACGCTAACATATATAGATGCATATGATTGGCAAATTGCTGAAGTTTTGTATCAATTTTTAGGTAGGTTTCATGAAGTAACTCTAAAACTTAGTGGAACATATTACCCAACATCACCTTTAGCTTTAGGAGAACTTTTACGAATTAGTATTTTATTTAGCTAATATAAGGAAGACCCAATCTTAGTAGTTCCTATCCATTCTACGGAAAAGAAATTTATAAAATATTAGTCTAAGTTGCCTTTGTTGTATGGTTTAGGTACTATTTTTTATCCTAGATTAAAATTAGAAAGTTTAGAAAGTGGTTTAGAAAACTTAGGTGAATTTTTAGGCATCAATTGTCAGGATCAATATCCAATAATATGTTGCGAATAGTGTCCTGAAAGCATGAGATGTAAAAGGATATTTATTATTTATTTAATAATATAGTTTATTCATCATTTTATGTGCATATATTTATGAATATTTTATGAATATCAAATAAAATTCCTCGATTATTTATGTAACCTTAAACATGGTATATAAGTGTTATATATAAGAGGATAATGTTTAAGGATAATAATCAAAAGTAACTGTTCATAATGAATTTAATTAAAGGTCAGAATCTTTAATTAAAACATTATAAATACATGTCATTCCCATTTAGAATGGAACGGTGTTATCCGCACTGTTAATATGGCAAGATATTAAATGAGTGTATTTCGCATAATGAGATTATGTGGAACACGGACGCAGACATAATATGAATTTCTAATAATTTCCGTTAAGCATGGAAATTCTAATTGAGTCTACCGATGGTCATATATAGGATAATCTTAATCCTGAGTTCTTAACAAACTCCTATTTATGGATTTATGTCTTTTGATTTACTCGGTACGGATTCCGAAACCCTGAATCCTATTCCTTGTATTTTGGAGACATAATGAAATAGGTAGCTGGGAATGTTATTATATGAGATGAAATCCATTCCTTCTTGAGAGAGAAGCAGATAAATAATTCTCTTGAGTGTTGATTCGGTACTTGGATTAGTAAGAGCGCTCTGAATGTGTTTTATGAATCACTATCCATTAGAGAATCAATGGTACTCAAGGATAAAGATGTAATTAGAGAGGTTAACGGATTCTACCTGACTCTAATTATGAATTATTTATGGAGGATCAATCTATATGTAATGACTATATCAAATGGACACTTCACAGTTTAGAAGTAATTAATGTCTATAATTCCGAGAGTGCAATTCCAAGTTTATAGTGGAGTAGCTATTGAAATTAATAGAATTAATTAATTAATAAAAGTGTTTAATTAATTATTAATTTTATTAGTCCCCGTGTCGTCCTTGTAATTCTAACAGACACAAAGGGCAAAATGGGAATTTTAGAATTACAAAATTCTAAAATTAAATACTCGAAGAATAATTAATTGAGAATTAATTATTATTTAAATAATGAGATTATTTAAATTTGAATTTGAACATATCTAGATTTATCCATTTAAACTTATTTGATAAGTTGTTTAATTTAGAATTCAAATTAATTTAAGTTTGACTTAAATTCGAATTTGAATCTGAATTAAAATTGGACTATTGGATAAAGGATAAAATCTCTTCCTTCCCTATCTGTAATTGGTGCCACACATAGGGATAAAACCCTAGAGTGTGGCCGGCCACCTTAAGGATAAGGGGAAGGGATTTTTTGTTCTAAATTCAAAATTGGAGATAAGGATTTGATTTTATTTTGAAGTTTGACTTCTACTCTTTAAATATGAGATAGATAGAAAATTGTAAAAACAATTGTTGACTTTTTTTCAGCCCTAAGAAGTTGTGGTGGCCGAAATTCTCATAGGGAAAAGAGTGAAAAATATTTTTCTCCAAAAAATCCACATCGTGCATGCGTTGGTGTTTGTGGAAATTCGAGTGTTTCAGAAACTTGTTTTGTCTCTCGTGTGCCCACACACACGTCTACGTGGAATCAAGGAATTGACGTGGAAACTTTGGTGTTCTAAACACAAAGCTTGGAGCTAGGACTGTTTGTGGTCAAAGAAATTCAAGTTATCATCCGAGTCGGCTACCAGGTATTTTTCGGTTGAACCTTGAATGATATAAATTAATGTGATTAATTTATTCGTGCATAAATTAATATAATCTATAGAGTATCTCAAAAGTTTTATGAAAATTTTTGTTGTGCACGATCCGCCTTTCCGCTGTGTTTCCGCCGCCGAATTCGATTTGGTAACCAACATAATAAAGGATAAAATATATTCGATCTATAGTAAATATGAGATTAGGATTAGAGTACCTCATAGAGTACATGAACTGCAGCAAAAAGACAAAAACCCACATTCATTCTTGAATGTTTTTGGGCTGAAGAAGAAGAAGAAGACAACTTAAACAGAAGCTGTGAGTGAATCTTCATCAACCAGTGACAGTGGCAGCGACGGCGGCAGCTTTAACGAGCTTATAGTGTACCTTAGTGAAGGCTTAGTAGTCGACAGTACGGCAGAATCATTTGACTTAGTTCAATGGTGGAGGGCACGTGCATTAACTTGGTCAATCCTAACTCGATTGGCAATGGATATATTTTTGATCCCAGTCTCAATTGTTTCATCCGAACAAGCCTTCAATACGACATGAAGCATACTTGAGGAACGCTGGAATGCATTGCAAAGGGATATTGTTGAAGCCTTAGTTTCCATTAAGGATTGGGATCTGGCCGATCAACGTCTACAAGATACAATTTCACCGGCAAGCCAAGAATGGATTGATGAATTTAATCGATTAACATTTAATTTTGAAGACGATCCTTCAACTTCAAATTAAATTGTAAATTTGTAATTTTCAAATATATATTTACTTTTGACATTGTATTTGTAATTGCATAACTTTGTAAGTTTGTAAAATTTGTAATTTGTCACAAAATGATTGCACTCTTTCTTCCTTGTGAAGTTTTTATCCCAATTGGATTTTTCTTAGTAAGGTTTTTAACGAGGCAATCATGAATTACGAATTTAATACATCAATAATATACATGATTAATTTATTCAATTATGTTAATAACGACTATTGAATGTTGATTTGATTTTTACATAATTTTAACACAAACTAACTTAATAATTATAAAAATTAAAAATATTTAAAAAAATTCAGGCAAATCGGGCGGGCTCGGGTGGCTCGGCCGGGCTCAGGCGGACTAACAAAAGCCCACGGCCCATTCAAGGGGAAATTCAGGCTCGGGCGGGCAGCCTAAATTTTTCAAGCGGGTCGGGCTCATGCTCGAGCAAAACTCAATTTTTTCGGGCATTCGCGGGCGGCCCGTCCAAAGTTCCAACAGTCCTTCTACTTAAACTACTTTGACAAATTCTTGCCTTTGCCTTGCCCTTTGAAATATTTTGCTATATGCTATATATTATTTAGATGTAACGCGGCTTGGAGATTCTGAATATATATATATATATATAAAAGGAAGTAAAAGATTAAATTTTTCATGTCATACACTACAAAAAATAGGGTTATTAACGACGACAAAAAGTCGTTGCAAAAAACACAAGTCATCGTAAATGCATTTTTCGTTGCAAAAACATTTTTTTCAATGACAACGAGTCGTTGTAATTATATTTACGACGACAATCGTCGTAAATGAGTCGCTACAATTATTTCGTCGGGTACATTGTTAGATGACATAGCATTAAGTATTTGCGATGATATTTTTCAAATTAAGTCGTCGCAAAAGATGTGTGGTAGCTAACGTGGCATACATTATTTGCGATCACATTTGTCGTCGCAAATAATATTTTAATTTTTCTTTTTTTTCTCATTTTAATAATTATAGTAATTATAATTCATGAGATTAAATATAAATAAAAATTAAATAAAATGAAATAAGTAATAAAAAATGCAAATACAAATTATTATGGTAAAAAGTAATTAATAAAATAAAAATGTAATTATAGTAGAAATGTGCGGAAGTACAAATTGTTATATTAATAATACTCTAATCTCCTAAATTAGCAACATCACTAGAATTATCATTGTTATCATCAGAAGCATTCAGAGGCGGATGAGGTGGACAGACATACGGCTCAAGAGGAGTAACCACCGGAAAAGTCATGTTGGGGTGTATTTGAGTGATGAAATCCTGCATCATTCTGACGCTCTTGTACAACTTGAGGTTTTGCTAGTAAGTCCGTTGTAAGTATTCTTCTACGTGTGGGTCAAAACGTGACGTAGAAGATCTTGCCGAGCGTGAGCTAGATGATGACGCATCCCTTTGATAAACTTTTTGTGGGAGTGTGCGACCTACTCCAATCTTGTGTCCTCTTCAGGTGCCCAGAAACTGCTCCATAATATCCTCCACGTTAGCTGCTCCTACCACGGAGGATCCAGAAGTAGCAGACTACGTCTGGATCTACATTTCTCTTTCTCCCTCCATCCGATGCTACAAATATTATAACAAAAATAATTAAATACATAATGCGATTTAAATAAAAAAATATAATTAAACATTACGAGTATACTTACAAAAGTCTGCCTAATTGTTGATGACGGACATCGGCTATAGAGTCCCTATGGTAGACTGTATAGTAGTTTAAATGTATGTAAATCTAGTGTAATCATCAAATTAACATTTATATGGAATAAATTATTAACAAATACTTACTTTCTTATCGCGATGTTGGTAGTACGACAACTGACCATGAAAACTTGACCATTTTTGGTTGCTACGATTAAGTTTATTGATCCCTGACTTTTTCTATTTATGATTACATTCAGCATCAGTAAAATTAACCTTTATTATATTTTTTATAAAAACAACATATAAAATATATTCAATTACCTGAAACTTGTCAAACATGAATCTATCACAGTAATGACCCCAATGAGTTGGATTCCTAAGATTTTTAGGAGGCTAGGCCCTAACTGCACTCTCATTTTGTGAACCCCCAAGATCTCTGAAGTAGTCATAAAGGTCGCTTTTTCAATCCTTATAACATTTTGCAACCTCCCTGTCGACCACAGACCTAAGTATACCATCGTCATGCTCATAATCGAGGTTAAGCCATTCCTGTAATACTATATAAACATGTTAAATGATTTTATTATATTGAAATTTAGATTAACTTAAAAAACAATAAAGTTGAATAATTTATAGCAACAGGCGCTACTGAATCTCTCTCTTATGCTGGATGTCCACGTCCTTCCAGGCATCGTGGAAAGGCTCATAGACATCCCTAACATGGATTCTAATGGTACTATCAAACCAGGTGTCGTATTTTGTAACTGTCTTCCAAGTACCTCCACGTTCATCAAACATGGGGTAATATTTCCTTCCTTTGCCACTGTAGCTGGGATTTCGTGACTCTTAGCCTTCCCTCGACCTCTACGACTTCGTCAAGGTGCGGCATCGGGTGCTGTAGAATGAAATATATTTAGTGATCATATAATACTGATGTAATTAATTTAACAAATTTATAATTATGTTCTAACATACCTGACTCACAGTGTGATAGCAACCTATAAGGATCGAGTGGAGGCTGCGCTCCCCTTGAAGAGCCAACACATCTAGCAACTGGGCAAGACATGATTGCCTGTTAAGGAGTCATCATAAACGCTATTATCTTATTTACATAGATCTTATGTTATATGAATAATTATAATTATTAAAACAATAATCACAGTACATAATGTCTATTCATCATCACTGTTAACGTCTTGATTATCGCCCTCCTCATTTATGTCACTATCATCCTCAAAATTGTCAATGTGTTCTTCAACTAAGTCTTCTTCATCATCATCGACCAGTATATCGAAGTCATTATCCCCAACGGAAGACTTGCCTTTTAAAATTGCATTAACATTGGACATGACAACATCAGATGATATATCAAGTTGATTCCACATCAAAGTATCAATTTCGGGAAGTTTTACAACTAAGTCAACATTCATTGACTTGGTATCTTGAACTACTGTAATGTTGTCTGCTTCCGTATATGGAATATCCCAAATATATCGATGTACAAAATGTTCAACAATTTTCCAGTTCGGCTTGTTAAATAAATCATCAACATAAAAAACCTATTATGCTTGAGATGCTAGTATAAATGGTTCATTCTCATACCAGGAGTCCTTGACGAAGAAGCTCATTCTATTCTTGTGTCATTGAACTCTCTTTCTTCCTAGATGAGTGTCGAACCATGTACATTTAAATAGAAGCACAAAGTTGTCGTTTATGTATGATAATTCAAAAATCTCTTATAGCACTCCGTAATATGTCTGGTTATCTAGTCCGCGAACACAAATACCCCTATTCTGGGTATTTCAATCGATATCTAGACTGTATGTCAGAAACTTGACTCCGTTCACCACATAGCTGGAGTAGCTTTTAACAGAAAAGCTTGAACCACACGAAAGTGAAATTAATTATGTAGTCGTGTCTGGCATGTTTCGCTCTTGCAGGTTGGACATCTGTCAACATTAAACAATATCAACAGTAGTTCTATGTAGCCAGAGTTTTTGAAAATATAAATTATGACTATAGTGTAATACCTTATGCCGAAACCATTTTAGAAATTCTCGGAATTGAATTTTGTCTAATGATCCAGTTCGACCAATATCATTAAGTTCTTTCTTGTGTTCACTGAAATTTTTGAGTTAGTGTTGTCATTTCATGTGACTTAATAATGTAATAAAATAGTAAGGTGATACTTATTCAATGTGGTGTTGGATTTCTGAACAGTTCTGTAATTTGTACCACTCAGCCTTACTTCGTAACTGGTTGTCTAATGTGATCGGGATCATCTTCCCAACTAGACGGTATTTCGATTAGAAAATAGATATTTTCTTCACACTACCATATGTGTCGTTTACCCAATTTCTCTCAAGTCTGTTAAATCTTGTCTCAATGCCACTTAGATACATTGAACAAAAAAGTCAATGCTTCGTTGACAATATAAGCCTCCGCAATCGAACACTCCGGTCTCGCCCGATTCCTCACATATTTTTTAATAAACCAAGGAATCATTCGAAAGGATACATCCACCTTAAATGAACAGGTTCTTTGCAAATGGCTTCTTCTGGCAAGTGCATTACTAAATGAACCATTACATCAAAAAAGGCTGGAGGAAAAATTGTTTCTAACTTGCATAAAATAACAACAATATCCTATTGGGCTCTCTCTAAATCACTCATCCGCAATGTCCTAGAACATATCAACTGAAAAAAGTTGCTTAACTCGGTGATTGCATCAACAATTTCTTTCTTCATAAATGGTCGAATCGCTGTTGGATATCCAAATTTTGATACCTAAAGCCCCATAGATAGTTCGAACTGTATAGGAACAGTAATCAATTTTAGCCTTAATGGTTTGTAGAGGCACCCTACCTTCTCTGATCCATTCGACACGTGCAATTTCTTTTCAATCGATACGCCTTGTAATTTGTATTTGAATTCCTTTCGTACCTGCCTGTTCAGTTAATTCAATAGCTTAACCCAGTAAGCAAACCCATCAGGAAACCATACTGACTTTAAGAAATCTCAAAACCTTTTACAATCTGTCAGAGTCAATGTGTACGCTGCATATGGTTTCATCCAACAATCACCATCTTTGTACAAATGCAACTCCTTAGGTACCCCCATATCTTGTAAATCAATCCTTGCATTATCTGTATCCTTACTTTTTCTGTCAATATTTAGAATTGTGCCCAACAAACTATCACACACATTCTTCTCAATATGAATGACATCTAAGTTATGACGTATTGACAATGAGGTCTAGTAAGGCAACTCCCAAAAGATACTCTTCTTTGTCCATTTAAGCTCTGTCGGCTATCTCTTTTGCTTCTTACCGCCATATTTTTCATGTTTACCTGGCAATCGAGTTTCTACTATTTTTAATTGAGTCAATATTTGATTAATGGATGTCCGTGGTGGGGGAGGCTGTCATTCAATCTTACCATCAAACTTTTTGTTAGTCCTCATCCTATGACTCATAAGAAGCCATTGTTTATGCCCAACAAAGTAAATTTTACTGGTAATTCACTTCAATGGAGTTACGTCATTGTAATTGGGACACGCAAAGTACCTTGACCGCTCTAGCCAGAGACACTACTATGCGCAGGATAGTCGTTAACTGTATCAGTAACATGCCCGCATCTGAAATGACGTATTCATAGCAGCATCACGAACAATAGCAGCATCACGAACAACAACCCCTTCATCCCACAACTTCTTTAGCTCATCTATAAGGGGTCTCAAGAACACATCAATATATTTCCCAGGAGCATTGCGACTAGGAATCAATAACGTCAATATCTTATATGGATCTTTCGTACATAGCTACGGGGGTAAATTATATGTAGTCACAACAACATGCCACATACTGTATGATAGACTCATATTCCTGAATGGGTTAAAGCCATCAGTAACTAGCCCTAATCGAACATTTCTCGATTCACGTGCAAGTTGTGGATGTTTTTCATCAAAATATTTCTACTCTGTACCATTAACTGGATGACGCATTAAGTCTTCATCCCTCGAATGCCCCTGCACGTGTGATTACGCCCAAACGAACATTAAAAGTGCAAATTTGTGCACTTATCAACGTGCGACGTCATTTCCTTAGCAGTGTGACGGGAAGCATATAGACACTTCAACTGATCCTTCAAAGGGAAATATCGGAGTACATTCCACGAAACTTTTTTTTCTTTTTGCTTTTCCAATGACTTGTACTACATACTGGACGAGACTGCAAAGTAGCATTCTGTTTCCAAAACAAAGCGCAGTCATACTTACACACATGAATTGCCTCATAGCTCAGACCCAGTTTACTCATTAACTTCTTCGCCTCGTAATGCGATGTAGGTAACTTGTTCCCTTTAGGAAGTGCATCTCTCAATGGCTTCAACATTTCATCCATGCATTCATTAGGCTACTTGTACAACACTTTTAGATGCATTAGTTTCACTAAAAAATTCAACGATGAATACTTAGTGCAAACCATATACAATCCAACTTGTTGCTCTGATAAGAGATCTCTAAAATGTATCCAACTCTTGTCCATTGGCATCTCCACAACGAAGAATTTATAAAGTTTTATCAAATTTTATGAAAATTAACACTAACTATTTTATAATAAGTATTGAATATTAGTTTATATAATTATATTAGTATTAATATAATCTTAATTAAAATTTTTATCTAATTTTTTAATTATCACATAATTATCGTTAAACAAATTTTATACAAATTTTAATATAATTATCACATATTTCAATTTCAATTCTAATTTAAAATTCACAATTCTAAATTCAAAACCACAAACTATATCTAAAATCTAAAACAAAATTATAAACCATAATAAAAATACCAAAATAAATTAACAAAATACCAAAATATTAACTCACAAAATCCAAACCCACAAATACCGCGGGTTGGAGAACGGTAAGGCAGCAAAAAACATCATTTTTCAGTTTTCTCAGTTTTTTTTCACAACATTTTTCAGTACAAATGAATGATTTGAAGAGAAAATGAAGTATTTAAGCTTTTTTTGAAGGTTTTAGATGGAATGGGGCGGTTTTGGATGGAGAGGAAGCAAGAAAACTAAGAGCTCACCAGAAAAAATGGTAGAAAGAGGTCTGGGATCGAGCTTATACAGGCCATTTTTTACGACGACATTTTATCGTCGCAAAAAAAATTAAATAGTCATCGCCGTTAATGTTAAAACGACGGCATTCTTCTTCATCACATTAATATTTATGAGAATATTATTGAGGAATATACCCTGGTTCCTTTTTTGCAATGACAATTTAACAATGTTGTCGCAAATAGTTTTCAGGAAACTGCCAAAGTTTCCGCCTTTTTCTTAGGAAAAATTAAATCTCCAGTTATTTACAATGACAAGTGTCGTCGCAAAAAATAGTCGTCCTTAATAGAATTTTCTAGAACCTTTTTTGTGACGACAGGTGTGGTCGCAAAAAAGTCATTCTGAAAAGAATATTCTACAACCATGTTTTACGACGACGTTTTGCATTGTCATCGTAAAAAATAAAGAAATATCTGAAACCTATTTGCGGGAAGCACCAAATTTCCTGCCTCTTTTTAGACACGTCAATGCCAACTGTAACCATGAATATTTGTGACGATATGTCCCTGCAAATAATGTACAAACTGGCTCCAAATTTGTTGGCACCTAATAGGCAGTTCCATTTTAGCGATGAAACGCCATCGTAATTATATAAAGTTTGTGCAATGACATGTCATCGCAAATATGGAATGTCACGGCAAGTCGTTCAAAAATTTTGTTTTCTTTTAACCGACGACATATCATCGCTATTACTGTAATTTTAGCAATGACAAATATCATCGCTAATAACCCTTTCTATTGTAGTGATATGAAATGTAATAATCTTAATTAGTATGCAGTGCCTTCATGTTGTTTCTCACATTTTGTTCTTTAAAAATATTTTGTTTTTGCAGCAACTGCAAGAGAAAAGATGGTTTTTTTTTTTTTTTTTATTCACTTGTTACACAAAACTAGTAGAATTTAAGCAATACATACATAGTCAATATATATATATATATATATAGGTATGATTTTAATGGTTATTACATTCACTTATTACACAAAACTAGTATAATTACAACAGTACATACAATCTTGATATATATATATATATATTGATCATATATATTGATCAGATGGTTATAACAATTGAGTAGTTGATAAAAAAAAAAAAATGAGTGTCGATTAACTAGATTAAATTTTTATCACGTTATATCATTAAATTTTTATATTTAATACATAAATAACGATGGAAAAGTAATTATTGAAAACTCATTCAAAACAAGGGCCAATGTGGAGTCAAATTATTTGCTCGAATAGAAACCACTACTTAAAAACTGACAACGCCAGCCTCTAACCATATGAAATGGTACAAAATTGATTTTCCCATCCAATATGTGGGCAAATGCGAACAACTTAACGTCAAATCCGTTGAACAAGTGACTAGGAGGCTCTATATTTTTGCCACGTCAAATATAATTTTGACTATTATCTTTTTTTTTTTTCTTCTTTTTTTGCCCCTCTTTCTACCCTACTTTCCGTATGCACATATACATGTGGTGGCAAGGATGACTTTGGCCGTGACCAGGTTTGAATTTTACTTGTAACGTATACGCATATATCACAAGTATAAATGCATACAAAGTAATGGTGGCTTCAGTGTCAAGAAATTTCTTCACACTAGCTAAATAAATTCCTATAAACTGATATTATAATATATATATATATAAATATGTGTATATATATATGACTTTAGATTAATTTGAAAGATCCACCTACCTATATATAATAAACGAACTAAATTCCACTAATTATAGGTCAAAACAAGTACAAAAATACTTATCCTGATTATAAGGTAATATATTTAAGTGTGGAAAACCTTTGTATACCGGTTCAAACTTTCCCTCTTGTCCTTGCTTATTGATTCATCCAAGCTTGTTGAATATTTAATATTATATATATATAGATGAAAAGAAAATGAAGGCAAAATAAGAAAAAAACCAAAACGCAAGAGTCAACAGTCAAATTCCAACAACCTAAAATATGGAAAAAAATATATGGTATCACCACACCCCTATAAATACTATAACTACTCCTCGCATGAACTAATTGTTCATATGCTTTGTTCAGCTAACTAATTTTTGATAGTAGTATTTCTATCATGGCCGGGCTTCTAAACATAGCTTTGGCAATTCTGCTTCTTCTTGTTCTTGTACATTCGGAACAAAGCAGTGCTAGTAGGGTACTCAATGATCACAAGGAAGGGCTAGTAAAGGAGGAGAAATTAGGGTTAGGGTTTCAGTCCCTACCGAGGGGTCCGGTCCCTCCATCTGGGTCGTCCGGTTGCACCTACATCCCCGGGAGTGGAGGACCGAACTGTCCGCTTGGTGAGAAGCACTACGCCGCTGATCATGCCACCGTTTATCCACGTCTCATGGTCCGGCTTGGTGTGGCTGCTAGTAGAGATTAGGCTCAAGACAATTATCTTTGTTGACCATTATATCAACTTCGAAGATTAATCATGGCCCTAATTGTATTTGTGTTGTATAGGCCTTTAATACAATATTTAATCAACAATTTTTGATTATTTTGTCCCGTTTTTATTTGGTTGCTCATCCTTTTTGTACATTAATGTAATGTATTCTTTAGTCTCTCATTCTTAAGATGTGATGATCATTAGTTGTTTCTTGTGTAAGAGAGAGTTCGTATATTTGACGTTACTGATCAATAATATTGGCTGATTCATAACTTTCTAAAAACTTCTCTTTTTTGGCCAGTATATAATAAATACTGGTTTATAGCATATATTAATGTCTCTATTGTGTGCTCAGAGGTTAAATACGTAAAATTTTTCAAAGATTTAATTCAGATACATTAAAGGTTGGTTTTAAGGAGAAAGGGAATTTTGATTTATATACCAAGGTGGGAAACTTTATTTTGACCGGAACTAGTCAAATTATTCGAGCTACCAAATTCACATTTGAATATCTACGAAAAGGGCATTTTTCTTTCAATTTATTCTTTCAATATTATGTAGATATGATATCATGTTAAGTGTGTAAGCTGAAATTTGCATGTGTTTTGCGTGAAATGGTTGCCCTCAGCTGTAATTAGAGCACCATCATCACAATGAGGTGGAAGCGTTTTCTTAATTTATATGTGATGCAGCGAAATAAATAGAATGAGATTTTACCAACTTAATTCGAACGGAAGATGAGACATGTAATCTCAATCTACCTAAAAGAAATCCTACAAGAAAAAAATCTCTAAATTGAAGAGAAAACACTCAAATTTTGTATTCAATTATCAAAATATTCAAGTATCTTAATATCATTTATATATTTTGTTCTGTATGATTAAATTTGTATGTGTTTTGGATTATTGGCAAAGAATTTTAAAATGGTAATGGATTGAGATTTTCTTAATCTGCAATAACAATTTGGATTGTGAATTGAGCATTGCTCAATATGCATAATTCGCCAATCTAAACTATAATAGTATATGTATATATATATATATGTGTGTGTGTGTGTGTGTTTATATATAATTTTTAAATAACTATATACGTAACTTTTTTTTTTCAATTATAGAATACATATATATAATCCAAGTACATAAGTATAGAATCTCAATTATTTCTTCTACTATAGATTAATACAAAGTCCAAACCCAAACTAATGTCTGGGCGTTGATTTACTTTTAATGTTTGTTAAATTATTTTATGTTAGCTTTTGTGTCAAAAACTTGAATTTTATGTTTGAATTTTATGTTATGTTAGTTTTTGTTTAATGTTGTTATTAATTTTCTGAGAATATTGGAAAAAAAAAAAAAAAAAAAGGGCTAATAGAGTCAAGGCCCAAAACGTAGCGAATATGCACAATTTAATCCGCCGAATCTGTTGCATATTAAATTGGATTGGAGATTTAATAGATGGGTAATGGATTGAGATTTTTTGAATCTGCAGTAATAAATTGAATTACGTATGGATCCCCAATCTATATTAATCTAATCCTTGAACACTTCTAACTGTTAGTCCGTGAATTATAAGCATTGTATTAAAGGCAAAATATAGATCTGTAAATTTCTCGGAAGCAGTGACATTAAAGGCAAAATATTTTCTTATTACCTCCTTAAAAACTAAAATATTTTGGATCTGATGCATATTCTTATAAAAATTTCAGTTATTATGTGATTGACACGTGAATTATCTCTAAAAAAATGCGTAAATTATTCATCAATTTTAGTACTGACTAGAACTGTCAAAAAAATCAAACTTCAAATAGTAATTTGCTCAAATCAAAAGAGTAATTCGCCAATTTTATAAAATTAAAAATTTAGATATCAAAAGGACACAATAATTATAACTCAAAGATTAATAGTGTTAATAACTTTTTTTTCCTTAATTAATATGACTTTTGCTATTGCTATATGGTAGTGGTACGTTATACTACTGTGGATGGCCGTTTATAGCAACATGGTCACAGGTAGGAAACCGAATGCTTGTTTGAGACACATATTTAAACTTAAATTGTAGTTTTGTTACGGTGTTTTTTTTTTTAATTTTACTACGTTTAAATTTTAAATTTTTCTCTCTCACAAAATTATGGTCAATAAACACAAATCATGACTTGAATATATATTCCAAACGGCCTAAGTTAACAAGAAAAATGTGCATAATTTTGACTGATGCTTGGCGTGATAGAACGTAAATGATATTGTAATTAGTTATTAAAGGTAAGCCTTGACCTGCACAAAGTTTGACATCATATAATTATAATTAAATACATGGTCAAAAGTCAGAAAACGCCCACGAGTTTAATTATCTTTTTGTCTACGAAATTCGAACACAGAAAAAGGTTAGAATGTCCCTTAAAAAAAAAAAAAAAAAAAAAAAGGTTAGAATGTGTTCACAAAAGGGGAACTGCTTAACTATTAAGATATTAGTTTTTCTTTTCTGTTTTCCTTTTTTTTTTTTTTTTTTTTTGAAGGAATACAACATTAACCCATTTGAATGCAAATGTCAGAGATGTCAAATATTTGGAAAATTTCCATTACCCTAACTCCTAAGCATATATATCATTCCCATTAGTCCTTCGATTAAGTGTCATTTGTATATTAGAAGATTAGTCCTTCGATTAAGTGTCATTAGTCCTTAAAATAATTCTAAATTAGAAAATTTCCATTACCCTAATCTGCAGAGAGAAAGAGAGGAAAAAAAAAAAAAGAAGCCTATAAACAACATGTGTAATGTTTTCTAAGAACGCACTACAAGAAATTGTAGCTTTAGCTACAACTATAAATTTGTGGCCAAAATTAATTTTTTATGAGAAGACAAAACTTGTAGCTAAACATAGAGTATTAGTTACAAAATATAATTTGTAACTAAAATTTTGACACTAAACAATTAAAAAAAAAATTTAACAAAAAAATTTATAAAATTTAGCTTCAAAATTTAATTTTTGTAACCGATTATTAAAATTAATGACAAAAAAAATTGTCACAAAAAATTTAGGTTACATCTATTTCTACGAATCTTCATTGTTATTGACCTATAAAACATATTTTTTTTGTAAATTTTTCTCTCTGTGTCTCCACCTCTGTTCCCCACCCTCCTCTCTGTCTTCCCCTTTCTCTCTGAAGTCAAGTTAAGATTGTCTTTTAGCTACAAATTTGTTAAATTAAATGTATCACATTTAGATACAAAACTTATTTTGTAGTCACTGGTATCATAATTAGTTACAATATCACAATTTTTATAACTAGACACTTTTAGAACTGACGATATAGTTTCGACATAATTCAAAAAAAAAAAAAAATTGTAGCTAATTCTTTTAGCTACAAAATATTGACATATAACTATAAATGTACTTTGTAGCTAAATCTCAGCTTAATCTAAGTTTTCTTGTAGTGTATGTGGCATGATATCCCAATTATCCAAATTAAAAAGTTTACAGACTTTAAAATTTGTATAACCAGATTCTCTCCCATAAAAAAAAAAAAAAAAAAAACAAAAAAAAACAAAAAAAAAAACAACAAGAAGTGTTTAACTTGACTTCTTTATTGTCACTTTTTTTTTTTTTTTTTCCGTAATGAGATCTTCTATTATTGACATTGAAGTTTAACTTAACTAAAAATTTGATCTAAATAAAAAGTGAGAAATTTGTATGTAATATCTTCCATCCAATAATAAAGAAAATATAATATCTAGTGATATCTAGTCTAGTCCTAAAAGTAACACTAGATATAAGTTATGAAAAATGAGTCATTTTGGGGGCGTTTGGTATAGACAAATCTTTAAGTGGGAATGAAAATCTTCACATATTACTATATTTGGTACAAGAGTTGTGATTTTCATATTCCCTGGAATATCAATCCCATGGAATTCATTTTACCCCAAAATGGGATAATCTGAATAACATCCAATATGGTGTTTTACCCGTCTACAACACTCCCCCCATTGCCAGGTTGAGAGAGAGGATGGAGAAGAAGGTTTTTTTTTTTTTTTTTTTTTTTTTGGAATTTTGTAACTTAATCAAATTTTTATATTTGGTTTGAGATTTTAATATATTCTTAAAAATTTGTTAAGATTTTTTTTTTTTTTGAAGAACAACTTACAAATTTATTTCTTAAACTAAGAAGAATTTTGTGTTTCTTAAGAATAATCAAATTTTTAGTACTTAAAATATTTTAAATTAGTTATTGTTAAGAAGAAATACATTACATTACTTTGTATCAACCAAACGCAATAAAATAATTTTTCTGAGAATATGAGAAAAGATTCATATGCATAACCAAACATGGTAATACACATTTTTTAGGAATCTTATTACCTTCTATCACTTTCTCAGTAATATGATTCATGCTCATTATTGCATACCAAACACCCCCTAAATAATGAATGTTTAGAATGACATAGCTCAATTTATTAGTTATATTGGAATATTATGAAAAAGAAATTTTTTTCTTTTCAAAAGAAAACCTTATATAATACTAGTATGTAGTGCACACTCTACACGCATGATTCATTTAAAATAACGGTTACGCACATTATTTAAAAAAAAATAAAGAGAGAAAAAAAGACATAAAAAGTTGAAAACAAAATTGAGAAAAATATTTAAAGTAAAAGACAAGAAAAAATATCTTAAGTTATTTTATTGTGTTTTAAATTAGTTCTATTTTTTTGTTTAATTTGTTTTTTATTTAATTGTGTAATTTTACATTCCTTTAGTGTATTTTTTAAATTTTATTTTTTATCTGAATTATTTGTAGTATTTTTATCTGCATAGCAATGAAAATGTGGTGTGAAACCAGATTAAAATGGACAAAATTATAATAATAAAAAAATCTGGAGTTTTTTGGGTCGTCGGATGGTCTGCACGAATGGCCGTCGATTGGCGAGATGCACTCCACGCTCATACAGGCGTGCGTCCAACGGGGGAATGTAGAGAGGCATGTCAGCATCTCGACAGGTGGGCCCTGCCATGTTCTCCCTCCAGCCTCAGTCGAAACGTGGCATGGTTTTGGCTTCCGAGCCACAACCGATTCTCTACTCCGTTCTCATATGAGCGCCCTTTTTTCAGTGAATGTTATATTGACACATAGGTTATTCTTTTAGGCCTCGTTCATTTCACCGATTCGAGTTTTTAGTTTTACATTTCTACAGTAAAATGCTCTCAGAAAATGTCACATTAAAACTTTCTGCTACAGTGAAAAGTTTTCAAAAAATGTCACATCTCAGCTCGAATCGAAAACTCGAATCCGCGAAGTGAACGAGGCCTTAGAGTGTAATTTGAGTGTAGTTTTTGAGTTAAATTTGAGTTATAACTGGAGTTGAAATTGTAACTTGAATAAATTTGAGTAAATTTGAATGAAATTAAAACTTAAAAGAACGTGAAATTAAATAAAATTAGAACTCGAATTGTTTTTTTTAAGTTTTTTGGATAAAAGAACATGCCTTGGTAACCTATTTAAGTGAACCAACCTGTGTCTGCCACATGTATCCCATTAAGGAAAATAGCCAATTCAATCTTGACATTTTTAGTGATGCCTACCACACTAAGGTTCCGTTAAGTTCACCGATTTAAGTTTAGAATTTAAGTTTTGCTACAGTAAAAAATTCTCAGAAACAATCACATTTAACTTTTTTACTATAGTAAAAGGCTCTCACATAAAATCACATCTTAACTCGAATTATAAACTCGAATCAACAAAATGAACGGGCCCTAAATATCTTATCCTAACAGCGACAGAAGGAAAAAAAAAGGACAAAAAATACGCTTTACATTTGCATTTCTTTCATTTCTATTCATTAATTGGTTAAAATTATGAGATTTTTTATGGTGAAACTTCAAAATGTATCCTACCAGTGTAGCATTATTTTTGTAATAATTTAATTAAATTTTTAACAGTTAAATTTGTATAAATTTACATTAAAAATTTACGTTCGTCGCACATAATTATTTATACTACATATTTCATAATTAAAAAAAAAATCTAACGATAAAAAAACAGTATTCCGAACATTTTTTGGAGCTCATGAGTCTCTAAAACTATATTTTATATAAAATGGAAAAATAAAAACACGTAAATGCTCTCTTTCTATTCTCATCCATGCCACAAAAAAAAAAAAAAAAAAAAAAAAAGCAAGCAAACAAACAAACAAAAAACGTAATATGTAATGTAATGTAATTGAGTCGAAACAGATAACACCATATATCGAGTCCTTGTTTCTTATCAAAGTAAATTGACGTTTCTGTCCTCGTTAACAGACACCCTTTGTAGCAAGAGAGGACAAAACGCAATTGGGTTTGGAGAAGAAAGAAGAGCGAGTGAGACCGAGCAATCGTCGCGTCGGCGCGCCTCGCTCCTCACGCTGTTTCTCTGAAGGTGGTACTGTCTCTACATTTTCATTGTTTCTTTTATTGTTGATCGAATCTGGCGTTTTGAAACGAAATCTTTTTCTCTAATTGCAGTTCGCCTTTTTCCTCTTCTGCCATTGCGATTTCCACTGTTTTCCGATCTGGTGAGCTTCCTAATACCCTTTTTACTGTAATTCTTCGTTTTTTTTTTCCCTAGTAGGATTTCTGCATTTCTTGTCCGGTTTATATATGTATATGTTTTGGTATATATGTTTTCTGGTTGTATATATATGCCACAATAAAGTTTCGGTTTACATATATATATATATAGATAAGAGGATAATGTTTAAGGATAATAGTCAAAAGTAATTATTCATAATGAATTTAATTAAAGTTTAGAATCTTTAATTAAAACATTATAAATACATGTCATTCCCATTTAGAATGGAACGGTGTTATCCGCACTATTAATATGGCGAGATATTGAATGAGTGTATTTCGCATAATGAGATTATGTGGAACATGGACGCAGACACAATATGAATTTCTAATAATTTCCGTTAAGCATAGAAATTCTAATTGAGTCTACCGATGGTCATATATATAATGATCTTAATCCTGAGTTCTTAACAAACTCCTATTTACGGATTTATGTCTTTTACTTTACTCGGTACGGATTCCGAGACCCTGAATCCTATTCCTTGTATTTTGGAGACATAATGAAATAGGTACCTGGGAATGTTATTATACGAGATGGAATTCATTCCTTCTTGAGAGAGAAGCAGATAAATAATTCTCTTGAGTGTTGATTCGGTACTTGGATTAGTAAGAGTGCTCTGGTTCATGAATGTGTTTTATGAATCACTATCCATTAGAGAATCAATGGTACTCAAGGATAAAGATGCAATTAGAGAGGTTAACGGATTCTACCTGACTCTAATTATGAATTATTTATGGAGGATGGATCTATATGCAATGACTATATCAAATGGACACTTCACAGTTTAGAAGTAATTAATGTCTATAATTCCGAGAGTGCAATTCCAAGTTTATAATGGAGTAACTATTGGAATTAATAGAATTAATTAATTAATTAAAGTGTTTAATTAATTATTAATTTTATTGGAGCTCAGAATTATAGGTCCATTAGTCCCCGCGTCGTCCTTGTAATTCTACCAGACACAAAGGGCCAAATGGGAATTTTAGAATTACGGAATTCTAAAATTAAATACTCGAAGAATAATTAATTGAGAATTAATTATTATTTAAATAATGAGATTTTTTAAATTTAAATTTGAACATATCTAGATTTATCCATTTAAACTTACTTGATAAGTTGTTCAATTTAGAATTCAAATTAATTTAAGTTTGACTTAAATTCGAATTTGAATCTGAATTAAAATTGAACTACTGGATAAAGGATAAAATATCTTCTCCTTCCCTATCCTGTTTAGGCGCCACAGACAGAGATAAAACCCTAGTGTGTGGCCGGCCACCTAAGAGATAAGGGGAAGGGATTTTTTGTTCCAAATTCAAAATTGGAGATAAGAATTTGATCCTATTTTGAAGTTTGACTTCTTCTCTTTAAATATGAGATAAATGGAAAATTGTGAGACAATTTTTGAAACACTTTCAGCCCTAGTTTCCCTAGAGGTGGCCGAATTCTCATATAGCAAAAAAGAGAGTGAAAATTTTTCTCTCCAAAAATTCCACATTGTGCATGCGTTGGTGTTTGTGGAAATTCGAGTGTTTTAGAAACCGTTTTGTCTCACGTGTGCCCACACACACGTCTACGTGGAATCAAGGAATTGACGTGGAAGACTTTGGTGTTCTAAACACAAGAGCTTGGATCTAAGACTGTTCGTGGTCAAAGAAAATCAAGATATCATCCGAGTCGGCTACAAGGTATTTTTCGGTTGATCCTTGAATCTTATAAATTAATGAGATTAATTTATTGGTGCATAAATTTATATAATCTATAGAGTATCTCAAAAGTTTTATGAAAATTTTTGTTATACACGATCCGCTTTTCCGCTGCGTTTTCGCCACCAAATTTGATTCGGCAACCAACAACATCTGTATTGGATCCGGCCGCAGTGCTTCGGGTGGTGGGACTCCATTTCCGTCTGGACGCAAATCTCCTTCCATCCCGCTACTCTTTAGGTGGATGGCTATTTGTAACTATATTCTCAGGGGTCGAACGCTTCCGGTCCCCAGTGGAGTCGCCAATTGTTTACGGCAGAATTTTGTCAATAATAAACCAGCCGGGTTACCTTGGGTTACCCGTCAGATTACCGGCTTATGGATGTGATGAAAGTGGGATTCGTGTTTGTTTTTGGTTATTTGTGTGTTAGAATGAACTATATGTAAATACACAAAGGAAATTTTATAATGGTTCACTCTATAAAATCAGAGCTACATCCACTGTATGTATTGTATTTCTTTTGAGGAGTTTACAATTTACACAAATTGTTCTCTTTTGTTTTTTCGTTTTCTTTTTCTCTGGAAATTCTGGACCCTTTCTCCATTGGGGTCCTTCTCCTTATATACTTGGGCTTCCTTCGCAGGGGGTTTTCCTTTGTAGGTAGATGCAAACAAGTGCTTCTCCATTTTAGGCCCAGTCATAGCCCACTAATCAGTACTGTTCACTCAACTGGTTAGTCTTCTATTACGGCTCTGTAAGTCTCCGTAATGCTTTTCTGTTCCCTGTGGAGCGGTTTGTAAACTTGCAATTAATGCTGTCAGTCGTCTCTCACTTTCGCACGTAACCCACTGTGTCTCGACGGAAGGCTTCCCTCGTCGCCAGTGCTGCCTTAGCCTCTTTTGTCCTTTCCAACGACCTTTTCTATAGTCGAGGGATCTTAACGCCTTAATCCCGGCGGTTTGCATCCGTCGACCCCACATGGGGTCGTCGCCCTATTCTGGACCTCAGCTTCAGCCTTTGCAGCTGATCTTAAGGGGACGAAGCGTCAAGGGTTGTGTGCTTGGCGGAAAGCAAATATTGCCACGTGTCGTGATATTGTTGGTTTAGGTCTCAATCACATTTTCCCACACAACAATATTCATATTTGCAAACTATGTTAAGATCTTTCAACCCAATCATACTCATACTTTTTGAGAATCTAACAGGAAAAGGAAAAGATTAATGAATGAGAAGCTTACCGACAAATTAGCATGCGGTAACCTGGAATTTCCATTGAATTCTGCCATTAGAGAGGCTGAAAAGCTTCAGGTCTCGTTTAGTTCACCAATTCAAGTTTTTAATTTCAGTCTCGTTCATTTTGTCGATTTAAATTTTTAATTTCAATTTTACTATAATTAAAAACTCTCCTAAAAAATTATTTATTACATTAAAAAATTCTCATATAAAATAATATCTCAATTTAAATTAAAAACTCATATTCACGAACGGTAAAGCGACCAAAAGTATAATTTTTTTGGATAATTGCAAGATGATAGCGTTGTATTAAATAATAATACATTAAACTTTATTTTATTTTTTTTTGAAAGGCATACATTGAACTTAATGTCATTTCATATTCGAAAACAAGTTAAATAAAATAATGAATACATATACAAAAGAAAAACTTTTTGTGATAGAGTTAGTTTATTTTTAAATCTCGTTAAAATTATATTAAATTAAAAAAATATATATATAATAAATAATTTTTTATATAAATTTAACTGTTGAAATTCGAGGATAGTTCACATTTTCTGATTCCACTATATAAACCCCTTAAAAGCTTTTTTTTTTTTATAAAAAAAAAAAAAGTCAACTCGAAAACATGACTTATCCCTAATAGGCTTTTTTTCATTTTTTTTTTTTAAAAAAAAGAAAGAAAAAGGTGACAAATAAGCCCGTACCGTTGGATTCATAACATCCAACAGGTGTCATGTTATCATACCTCATAAATTGCCTGTAAATAGTAAACAATATTCTAGGTTTATGTTGTGGCGGCGGCGCTTGAATGGGAATATGAATATCCCTATCTACAGCAAAGGAAAAGGGTCCAATCCATTTCTCTGTACAGAGAAATCACAGCAGCGATCAAAGAGGTTTCTCATCTCTTTCATCGAATCAAGTTTCTTTCACTCTCTGCTGTTTTTGTCTGTACAAGGAGATGTATTAGATCCGCTCAATAATATACTGTCTTTGATGAAATCAGTCGTGTTTCAGTGATTTTCTGGATTGGTATTTGTGTGTATCCTACTTTACATTAAAGTAGTTTTAACAGATTTAGATTCAGTTGAGATTTTTTAAATAAACAAAGAATGATACTAACTTGATAATTTTGTTCCTATATTTATGCTTGAATTTCCAGTTTCCTTCTGGGTTTATTTATTTTGTCTGGATCCTTCCAGATTTATTATCTAGTTTGTTTTTCCTTTTCTTTTCATGAAGATGCTTGTTTGGTTGGTGAGAAAAGTGAGTTGTGGAGTGAGGAGTGAGAGGATTATTGGAATGGTTTAGGAGTTATGGTTGTTTGGCAGGATTGAAAAAGAATAAAAATTTGAGAATGAACTGAAGGAGTGTTTTTTCCTCAAAGAACTCTAGTCTTAGTCTATTCTAATGTAAAAAATAAATAATATGACATGAAAAACAACTCAAATTATACATAATGAAAAAACAAATATTTCTGAATGTATTTAATATTATTTTTATATTTCTAAGAATTAACGACATGCTCTCTTCGTTCAGAAAACGACATGCTTTTTCCCCCTTTCTGTGAAGGACGTGGTTTTCTTTTTAGACTTATTGTTAGTAGAACATGACAATTTTTGAATGGAGGGATAAACGACATTCACATTTGAAAATGTAGATGGTTTCCCTTGAAAATCTCCTATTTTTCGGAAATTTACTATTGTATTTTTTTTTTTAAAAGACAGAGATTGGTTTTCAGGGTTAATTTGAAATTTGATATTAAAGAATATGGGCTATCTCACTTTTTACTCTATATTTTAAAATGGTACATAATCGGCTCTCAAAGTTTTCATAAGCTACGAATTTGGTACTCTATAAAAGGGTAACAAAATAAATTTAAATAAAATATACTTTAAAATTTTAAAAATTTTTAAAAAAATCGCAACATTTTTGGCTTAAAACTACGAGGTTCTCCTATATTTCCCTTTACCAAATAGACACATGACATGTATGTATTTAAAATTGTTAAAGAAAAAGGGCATATAATTGATATAAGTATTAAAATTGCAATTTATAAAAACTTGGTTGGTCAATTCTGAACCATTAAATTGTAGAGAGCAAGTCAAAATAATTTGTGATTTGAGGATCAAATTTAAAAATTACCCTTGTTTTAATATTTTTCTAATCACACAAATTTCTCTAATGATATTTGTTCAAAAAAAAAAAAAAAAAATCTCTTGTTATTTGAAATTTAGTTCAAATTACTTGCGTAAAAATACGTCTTTTCTTTTTTACCCTATACAAAAGAAAACGGCGAAAAATTCACTTTGAAAAGTATCACGCCTTATCCTTTGTAGGGTTTTCTATAAATGGAAAAATAAATAAATAAATAAATATACAATATCAAAGTCTGTACCGTCAGATTCATGACACATAATACGTGTCGTGCATTCATAGGTTTTAAATGGTTATAAATAGAAAGCAAACTGCCGTCTCCAAGTCTACATCCTTCGCGTGCAGCCTCTTTTAGGTTATTGAGGAGGCGGCGCTTTGAAGTAGGATTCTCCCGATCCATGGCAGAGGAAAAGGGTTCAATCCATTTCTTTAAACATAGAAATAACAAGAGAATCTTCGTTGACGCCTCTGATATCTTTCATCAGTCAAGTTTCTTCCCTGTCTCTCTTGTTTTTCTATGTTTAAGTAGATGTATTGGATCTCCTAATTAATATATATATATATATATATATAGACACACACACAGAGACACACGATGTAGTTGCATAATTGCAGGCATAATTCGTACTCCACAGATGTAGAGTTCATATTCTCACTTTTAGGTTTAAAAAATATTTGATGCGTATATTGATTTAAACTGTTATTCCATTTCTTTGGTTTTTCCTTTATTTTTCCCCTTAGATTAAATCATGTTTTTGCGTGATTTTATGCACCACGATCTATGAATCGCTCTTATGGCAGGTAGTTTTTATTTTATTTTATTTTGGGATGATAATATTGGATTGTATCTTGGTGTGTACATGTATAATTGTTTGGGATATTTCTTGGTAGATTAAGGTTTGGTCGAGGAGTCCGAAGATAAAAATGATGCTAATTTGATTTTCTTGTACTTTTATCATATAGTTATGCAGGAAGATCAAGTTCTCAACCGTAGGATAAACGACATGCACTCTTCCTTCGCCAAACGTCACGCTTCTTTTCCCATTTATCTGAAGGACGTGGTTTTCCTTTTATAAGATGGAGGACATGACGATTTTCAATTGAAAGATAAACGATTTGTGTTAAGTTTACAGCAAACAAGGTGTGTAAATCAGGCAGCCCAAGCCCGGCCAAAGCCCAAACTTTCAAGCTCGAGCAGGCCCGGGCTCGAGCTTTTCAGGCTTTCGTAAAATTTCGCATCAAATCGGGCTGGGTTTAGATTTTGAAATCAATATATTTTGGGCTCACCTTGGGCCGGGTACCGGGCCTTAGGTTCGGGTCGAGTTTGGGCTTCGGGTTTTTTAAGCCCAATAAAAATTTAACACTAAGGGCGTTTTCGTTTGGTAGACTCAACTTGAGTAAGCCCAACTCAAGTTGAGCCCACAACTGAAACGGCTGTTCAGTAAGCTCGGTCTGAATTGTGATTCAAATCACAATTCGAGTTAATGTAGAGGAAGTGGAATTCAACCACCCCCTGAATTCGTTTGGTAGCGATATCCTTCTTATTTTTTGGCGTTTATCAGTTGCTACTGCATGTAATTAGGTTTTCTTAGATTGAATGTCATGTGTTGTCAATTGTTATTGCATTATGACCTATGCTTTTAAGTCTGGTGCCTATTACTATGTGGTTTGGTAGCATAAGCGCCATTCAAGGAGGATAATGCTCCGAAACTGAAATGGTGATATGATTATAACCAAATCTGAGCCAATCAAAAGATATATGTACTTTAATCATCTTTCTCCTTTGTCGTCCCATATGTCGCTTTCTTCTTGTGGTCGGTGATCTTGCTTGTGTGTATTAGATACCGCAAAGGAGTGAGGATGACGTCGCCTTCTATTGGCTTGAGAAACAAAAAACTGCACTTTTGAAGCAACTTGCGGACTTCAATAATAACAATAGGGGTTGTCAACCTGACTCAACGGACTGGGAACAATGGGCGAAAGATTTGTCTTCTCTCTTTTCGTTACCTATTCCTCCAAGGCGCGTTAAAGAGGCAAAGGAACGCCTGACGAAAAAATTCAACGCTGAGCTCACCCTCCGCACTAACACCGGACTAGGATGGGATCCAGTCAAGAATACCCAAACTTGCACTAACGAGTATTGGAATGAATTCTATGAGGTTAGTAAATGGCATACTTATTCCATATGCATCATTTGTCATATGCTTCTTATTTGTCATAGGAGGGCAGGGGTGGCCTAAGGGCTAGCCGGCTTAGGGGGCAGGGGTGGCCTAGGGGCTAGTCGGCTTAGGGGGTAGGTGTGGCCTAGGGGCTGGTCGGCTTAGCGGCAGGGGTGGCCTATGGGCTGGCTGGCTTAGGGGGGCAGTGGTGGCCTATAGGCTGGTTGACCTAGGGGCTAGCCGGCATAGGGGCTGGGTGGCCCAGAAGGGCTGGCCGGATTGTTGATGCTAAATATTGATCTATTATTCTATTCCTACTTTTGTGTCATTTTTTATAATACTTAGAATAGTCTTTCATTATTGATATTTGTTTAATAGGAACACAAGTGGGCAAAGTGTGCACGTAACGACCCTCTCAAGAACTATGACCTGTACTATGAAGCGTTTGCTAATAGGCATGCACGCGGTGCATTTGAAGAGACTTTGGAAGAGAATGACGACGAATGTGACATTTCTGAGCCGCTTGTAGGGGAGCATGATGTTGATGGCGGCACTTCTCAACATTTGGAAGGTGAGGAAGCATTTGTCAACACAATGAGAGGGGCTTTAAACGCATCCACCCGTTCCCTAGACATGGCCTCGTCATCTCGACATATAGTGAAGCGCCACAGTAGAAGTGGCCGAGGTGTGGATCCAGAGGCAAAATCTATTTTGAAAAGTATTGCAACTACTATGAATTAGCGTCAGAGTAGTCGAGGTACAAGCTCAGGTGCTTCTCAGCGTGTGGAATTACAACAATCAACCTTCCAGAAGTGTCGAGCAACAATTAGTGAGATGTTACTGGATAATGAATAGATTCTGTTGTTCATGGAGTATATAAATTGGAACCCCATTTTTCAAGAGATGTTCTTGGGCATGAATCAGGAACAAATGCTCTTTTACGCCTTACGAATATTGAAAACCATACCAAATAATCAAGCTCCCAACGTGCAGCAACAATATCCTACTTACATGAACCAGGGTCCACCGTATGTGGGTTCGTCGACACAATTTCACCCACCTGTCCAAAACGTCACACAACAGCAGCCTCCTTTTCCCCCAGTAACCCCTTACCCTAACCCACCATACCCTTCTTTCCAACACCCTACTCCTAATGGCCAACCAACCCTTCCTAACTACCAAAATTTCTCACAATTCTTCGTGAACCCCTAATACCCACCCCTGCCCGGCCCTTTTGGAGGAACCGAAAGTGATGAGATTTAGCTTAAGTTATTTACTTTCCCGTGTTATTTCTTTTTCCATTTGATTGTGATGCATTGTCTTCGTATCTTATTTGGAACGATTGTTTGTCATTTCTATTTGACATTGGCTTTAGCTACCGAGTTCAGTTTGTGAGTGTGTTTGTTGTAACGTTACAGACTTTGATATGGAAGATTGATTATATGTTAGGCATTGTTGTTAATGGATGCATTCGGTAACATTGTTTATGATATCATTTCAAATATTGTTTTGTATCTTGTGGATTATATTGGCAAACAAGATGTTGAGTGGAGGCCCATCAAATGTGGGAAACACTGTTCCACCGGATGATGACTCTAATGATGACTTCTTTCTTGGAGCAGCCGCTGCTGCAGTATTCTATACGGCATACTTGGAACATCTACTATCGACTCCTAGGAATAATAGCCACTACACAGGTACGATGTGTCTAAGTGATTTGTTAAATGGACATGAGATGGTGATATACAATAAGATTAGGATGGGCAGCGATTGCTTTAGGTGATAGAGTTGGTTACTGGAACAAAGGAATTTATTGAGGAGTACACGAAATATGAGCGTTGATGAGCAATTGATCATTTTTTTGACAATTGTTTACCAAAGCGAAAGCAATAGAGAAACACAATATCAGTGGCAACACTCGGGGTCTACAATTTCAAAGTACTTCATGGTAGTGTTAACTGCCATATTTCATCTTCGCCATGATTTTATTAAGCCACCTGACTTTAACCGCATCGATCCACTTATTGAGGCAAGTGGGCACAAGTACAAACCTTGGTTCGATGTAAGGCTAACCTCTTCTTTTGTTTCTTGTTCGTAATAAAAATTATGATTACATAATATAATGGGATGAAGAATAACGTTTATTCTAATTGTCACAGAACTGTGTTGAAGAGCTCGATGGGACACACATCCTATGTGTACCGCCTTTAGAAAATGCAAAGGTCTGGAGAAATAGGAAAGGATTCAACTCACAAAATGTTTTGGGAGTGTGTTCCTTTGACATAAAGTTCACGTTTATGTTTGCCACGTGGGAGGGTTCCGCGTACGACGCTCGATAATTAAACAATTTTTCCTCTTAGAATCTCTTATCAATAGCCTCCAAAAAGTCTCTCAAGTGATCGTATGAACAAAGTGACTTAATAGGCTATTTATAGTGTTTAGGAAGTTATACTTCTGTAACAATTAGGTTTCCCAAAGATTTAATCGCAGCCAGAGTCGATTTTACCACATCAGCACGCGCTACGCGTTACAACCGGTCGACCGGTGACAGAGATGTTATAACTCACCGGTCGACCGAACCGGTCGACTTGTGATCGGTCTACCCACCGGTCGACCTGTCTGCACTGATGAAAGTTGTTTTCCTAGTTCTTCCACATGGGAAACTGGCATAGAGCCTCAGTTTTGATTCAAGCAACCAAATAGAGAAATTGCCTGATCAAAACAGTCATATAATAGTCTTCCCATATTAAACAACTCTTGAAACAATAATTCAACCAATTTATCTAGAATCAATTTATCAATTAATTCACCCGACAAATCACTCATGAATTAACTTTGAACCTCTTTTACGGAAATAACACAAGTTACCAATATGTAGGAAATACACCGTATCGTTACAGGAAATTATGTGAGCTAACAAAGGGACCCGATGGACATATATAAAACAAGCTCCTATAATCACAATGCTACTTGTAAACCAACAAGTTCATCTCATGATTATAAAACTCTAGCGCTATTCCACTAAAAGCATGAGATGTAATAGGACATTTATTATTTATTTAATAAAAGAGTTTATTCATTATTTTATGTGCATATATTTATGAATATTTTATGAATATCAATGAAAATTCCATGATTATTTATGTAACCTTAAACATTGTATATAAGTGTTATATACGAGAGGATAATGTTTAAGGATAATAATAAAAAAGCAATGTTCATAATGAATTTAATTAAAGTTGGGAATCTTTAATTAAAACATTATTAATACATGTCATTCCCATTTAGAATGGAACGGTGTTATCCGCACTGTTAATATGGTGAGATATTGAATGAGTGTATTTCGCATAATGAGATTATGTGGAACAAGGACACAGACACAATATGAATTTCTAATAATTTCCGTTAAGTATAGAAATTCTAATTGAGTCTACCGATGGTCATATATAGAATGATCTTAATCCTGAGTTCTTAACAAACTCCTATTTATGGATTTGTGTCTTTTGATTTACTCGGTACGGATTCCGAGACCCTGAATCCTATTCCTTGTATTTTGGAGACATGATGAAGTAGGTAGCTGGGAATGTTATTATACAAGATGGAATCCATTCCTTCTTGAGAAAGAAGTAGATAAATAATTCTCTTGAGGGTTGATTCGGTACTTGGACCAGTAGGAGCTCCGATTCATGAATGTGTTTTATGAATCACTGTCCATTAGAGAATCAATGGTACTCAAGGATAAAGATATAATTAGAGAGGTTAACGGATTCTACCTGGCTCTAATTATGAATTATTTATGGAGGATTGATCTATATGCAATGACTATATCAAATGGACACTTCACAGTTTAGAAGTAATTTATATCTATAATTTTGAGAGTGCAATTCCAAGTTTATAGTGGAGTAACTATTGGAATTAATAGAATTAATTAATTAATTAAAGTGTTTAATTGATTATTAATTCTATTGGAGCTCGGGATTATAGGTCCATTAGTCCCCGCGTCGTCCTAGTAATTCTACCAGACACAGAGGACAAAATGGGAATTTTAGAATTACGGAATTCTAAAATTAAACACTCGGAAATAATTAATTGAGAATTAATTATTATTTAAATAATGTGATTATTTAAATTTGAATTTGAACACATCTAGATTTATCCATTTAAACTTATTTGATAAGTTGTTCAATTTAGAATTCAAATTAATTTAAGTTTGACTTAAATTCGAATTTGAATCAGAATTAAAATTGGACTACTGGATAAAGGATAAAATATCTTCCTTCCTTATCTAAAATAGGAGCCACACATAGGGATAAACCCTATTAGTGTGGCCGGCCATTAAGTGGATAAGGGGAAGGGATTTTGTGTTCCAAATTCAAATAGGAGATAATTAACAAGCTTTATCTTAGAGATAGAGATTGGATTCCTTTTAGAAGTTTGACTTCTACTCTCTAAATATGATTTTTTGAGACAATTTTCGGAATGCTTTTTTGCCCTAATTTTAGAGGTGGCCAAAATTTCTCTATAGAAATTTTGAAGCAATTTTTTCAGCCCTAATTGTTAAGGCTGGCCGAAATTCTCCATGTAGAGAGGAAGGAAAAATGTTTTTCTCCAAAAATTCCACATCGTGCATGCGTTGGTGTTTGTGGAAATTCGAGTGTTTATTGTAACCCGTTTTGTCTCATGTGTGCCCACACACACGTCTTCGTGGATTCTAGGAATTGACGTGGAAGACATTGGTTTTCTAAACACAAAGCTTTGGAGCAAGGATTGTTCGAGGTCAAAGAACTCAAGTTATCAACCGAGTCGGCCTCCAGGTATTTTTCCGAATTGAGTTCTTAATAAATGAATTAATGAGATTAATTTATTCGTGCATAAATTAATATAATCTATAGAGTATCTCAAAGGTTTTATGAAAATTTTTGTTATACACGATCCGCCTTTCCGCTGCGCTTCCGCATCCGAATTCGATTCGGGAACCAACAATTGGTATCAGAGCGGTCTATAGACGATATTAATTTATGCTTCGATTATTTGATATAATTGATATTAAATATGTGATATTTAATTATGTATGTATGTGATGAGTAGGCACTTGCATTTATGGATGTTTATTTTTTTTTCATGATGATGAATGTATGGATGATGGATTTGGTCGTTAATTATATGGTTCCATGGATCGGTTATATTCATTCGTTAATAAATTATTTGTAATTTAATTCGGGATTAGAATTATTGTAATTCTAGGATTTGGGTAGAATTAGAGTTTAAGATTTTGAATCAAGAAGGAGGCCTTGAAGATCATATTTGAAGCCTTCAAAGAAGCCCAGAAACTGCCCAGAAAAATTCTGGAAATCGCGGCCCAGGCGCGTCCCGGACGCGGCCCAGGCGCGGCCAGGACGCGGCCCAGGCGCGTCCCGGACGCGGCCCAGGCGTGTCCAGGCCGCGCCCCAGTGCGTGGCCAGGCCGCGGCCCAGCACGCCTGGCGGCCCAAGTTCGGGATTTGATCCCGAACGGGCCCGAAGGTTTCCGAAACCCTCGTAAAGCGTGCCGATGAGCCCGGAAAAGTTTCGGATCCCAAGGGAGGTGAAATCCAACCCGGAGACAAAGAATGAAGCCGAAGAATAAAGAATTCAAGAATCGAAGACCGTTGATGTAACGGAAGAAAATAATTATTGTAATTATTTATTTATTCGATTTTGGTTGTAATTTATATTTTCCATGGGACCCGGTCAAATCCATCTCAATAGTTGATTGCATATATTTATATTTTATGTTGATAATTATATATTATATATGTCCATGCATATAACATGCCATATAGATATAATGTGCCTACTCATATGTTTTTTATAACATGCCATGCATACACGCGCATTCGTTATTGTTTATTTTATTTATTATAAAAGTGTTTTAGAAAATAAAATAAAATAAGAACCATGCGCTGAAAATCGATTTAATATGATTAAATTGATTTAAGTTGCAAAATTGATTTGCAAAAATAATGTTACATGTGAAATTGAATTTAAAAGTTAAATTTTTTGAATTTCACATATCCGAAAAATAAATTGTTTATTTTTCGATTTGAAATCCATGAGATGTTTTTTCAAACAAAATACATATTTGTAAAATATTGAGTGGGAGAGGGTTGTATGACAATACGACCCACTAGTCTCCACCGTTAGCGCAACACCGTGAGATCCGGAGAGGGGCTTTGCGGCGACATTGAATCGCCCTCCTAAAGGAGAGCGTTCTTGCCGGATCAATAACAAGGTTGGCTTCCTAGAGATAGGATTTCAGGATGTATTTTCGAATTGACTACCCAAAGGTAGCAATCCGGAGTTAAGTCTATGGGGTCTGAAACGGTGGTTTACACTCATAAAGATATAATCAAAGTTTGTTGGTTATATTTTGACTAAAATAACGGTAGTTAATAAATATGAAAATATGAGATATTTTGACTATATTTATTAACTGAGAGGGGTCTCGGTTCAATTTGCAAATAATTTGACTACCCAAAGGTACAATTTATTTGTGGTAAATTGGATTATCGTTGGCACCTAAAATTAAAACATGATTTATGTATTTTTCATGTGCATCATGCATCATATTTAATTGTGCCTAAATTCACATGTTTTGATATTCATGCACATAAATTGATTAGATGAATATTCTACTTATTTCCAGCAATATGTCAAATCCTATAATCTCACTATACAAACCTGAAACACTGACTAGAGATAAACTATGCGAGTGGTAAAGTAACGTAAACAACTTACATTCATGTGATGAATATAAGTTTGTCCCAAATGGAGGATTGTCCTCCTGTCCTCAACGAAAACACAGTAGCTAACTGTTAGCTAAGATTGTGCGTGGTAATTCACAAGAAGTATGAAGGCATGGAGACAGCTTATGAGATAATACAGTCATCAGATACCGTATCTGAAAATCCATAAAACAAAAGGGTTGGCTAAATACTGTAAGGGCCTAAGTAAAAGACAAAAGGAAAGTCGTTTCCAATAAAATAAAGGAAAAGGAATCAAGCAAATACGATTTGCTAGTTCTAGAAACATGTTTAGTAAAAAGGGTAATTCCTTATTCCTGGATAGTAGATTCGGGAGTTGCTACACATGTTTGTTTTCTTTATTAAGTCTTAGTTCTTACAAGGAAAGTCGTTTCCACCGAAATAAAGAAAGGAACTCAAGCAAATATGATTTGCTAGTTCTTAAAACATGTTTAGTAAAAAGGATGATTCCTTATCCTGAATAGTTGATTCAGGAATGACTAATCATGTTTGTTTTCTTTATTAAGTTTTAGCGCTTAAATGGAAATTGTTTCCACCTAAACAAAGAAAATGAATCAAAGTAAATAAGATTTACTAATTCTAAAAACATCATTAGTGGAGGGTGATTCCTCGTCCTGGATAGTTGATTCGGGAGCAACTAATCATGTTTTGGTTTTCTTTGCAAAATATTAGTTCTTACGAAGAACTTGCCATCAGGGACTACATGATGAAAGTGGGAATACCGCGAGGATATTGGCAAAAGGCAGTGGGAGAAGTTAGACTTCAATTTTGGAAATACCTTGTTGTGAACAATGTTTATTTCCCTCCAAGCATAAACAGAAATTTGATTTCTAATTCCAAATTATTTGAACAATTGTTTTTAAATAAAAATCTAGTCCACATCTTTCGGAATGGTTCCGATATATGTTCTGGATATTTGGAAAATGGTTTATACCGTTTAAACCGATGCCTGGCTCACTGCAAAAATATTGAAAAGTTCAAAAGTTGCCAAACTTAAGAATAAGGAGCAAAGGATCTCTCATGATAAATAACACATATATGTGGCATCTTAGACTTGGTCATATTAGCCTAAACACGATTTAAAGACTGGTAAAGGATGGTCCTTTAAGCGAACTAAAAGTTAGTGAGCGTCCGGCCTATGAATCTTGTCTGGAAGGCAAAATGACTACGAGCCTTCCATGACGAAAGGAGAAAGAGCCACATAACCTCTTCAGCTAATACATTCGGATGTATGTGGATTGTTAAACGTCCAAGACAAAGGAGGTTACGAATATTTCATCATTTTCATTGATGATTATTCAAGATATGGTTATGTTTACCTAATGCAATGGAAATCTGAAACTTTTAGAAAGTTTAGAGAATTCCGAGTAGAAGTTGAAAAACAGTTAGGTAAACTAATCAAGACACTTCAATTAGATTGAGGGGATGAATACCTGGACTAAGAGTTTTAGGATTTCTTGATTGGAGAAAGTGTGGTATCCCAATTGACTACACCCGGTACACCACAGCAGAATGGTGAAGCCGAAATGAGAAATCAGACTTTGCTCGACATGATAAGATCAATGTTGAGTTATTCTTCACTTCCTACTTCGTTCTGGGATTATGCCCTACGAACCACCATGTATATTTTAAATCTAGTACCATCTAATTCTATACCAAAGACACCCCTAGAGTTGTGGAATGGTCGAAAGTCAGTTTTGAAGCGTATTCACATATGGGGGTGTCCGGCTCATGTGATGAAACTATAGACTGGGAAGTTGGAACCAAGATCGTAAATATACATGTTTGTGGGATATGCAATGGGGACAAAAGAATGATTATTTTATATAGTCATAAGAACCAAAAGTAATTGTATGACAAATGCCACATTTCTAGAGCATGACTATATGATAGTTTTCAAGCCTAGAAGCTAAAAGGTTCTGGAAAAGTTACTTTCCAATAAGATTGGACCACAACCGACAAGAGTTGTTGGAATGCTAAGAATGATCACGATTCCTAATCAAACTCTAGTTGCACCTCGTTGTAGTGGGAGGGTAAGCAAGTTACCTAACCGGTATACTGAGGAAACCCATATCGTCACTGTTGATGATGGTAAGGAGGATCCGTTGACCTTTAAGGCTACGATGGATAATTTGATAAGGAAAAGTGGCAAGCATCTATGAAACTCGAGCTAGAGTCCATGTACTCTAACTTAGTCTGGCAACTTGTAGATCTACCCGAAGGGGTAAAACGCATTGGATGCAAGGGGATCTTCAAGAGAATAAGATAAGCGGATGGAAAAGTAGAGACTTATAAAGCAAGGCTAGTGGTTAAGGGTTACACCCATAAAGAGGGAGTTGACTATGAGGAAACTCTCTCACCGGAGGCCATGCTTAAGTCCATCCGAATACTCTTAGCCATAACAACATATTTTGAATATGAGATATGGCAGATGGATGTCAAGACAGCTTTTCTGAATGGCTCTCTTGAGGGAACCATCTATATCGATCAGCCAGAGGGTTACATAGAGAAAGGCCTAGAGCAGAAAGTCTGCAAACTGTAGAGATCCATTTATGGATTGAAGCAAACTTCTAGATCCTGGAATATCAGGTTTGATGAGGCTATTAAGTCTTATGGATTTGATCAAAACCAAGATGTTTCAAACAAAAGAAAAGAAGACGTTCTTATTCTTTACAAGCCCGAATATATGATATTCAGTGGGAGTAGTCAGTCGTTGTCAGTTGAACTCAAGATTCGATCATTTAGTAGCCGTGTAGTGTATCCTTAAGTGTATGAGGAAAACAAGAAACTATAAGATAGTTTAGTCAGTGAAAAAGATGTCTTTAGCTAGATACACATACTTTGACAATGAGTCATGCATGGATTTTGACCGTCAACATCCAAATATGTGTTCACACTAGGTGAAGGAGTCATGACAAGAAAGGTTGTTGGCAAAGTGTGATTGCTAATTCTATCATTAAGAGTTAATGAGTAGCAGATTGTGAAGCAGCAAAAGAAAGCAACCTGACTCTAGAAATTCTTAATTGATCTGGAAGTTGTTCTAGACATAGATCAGTCATAGATACCTAGAAAGTTTCAGGATTGAAGACATATTCTACCTGCTTTAGGACAAGTGGGAGATTGCTGGGAATGGTGTCCTAGAAGCATAAGATGTAATAGGATATTTACAATTTATTTAATAAAAGAGTTTATTCATCATTTTTATGTGTATATATTTGTGAATATTTTATGAATATCAATGAAAATTCCATGATTATTTATGTGACCTTAAACATTGTATGTAAGTGTTCTATATGAGAGATAATGTTTAAGGATACTAATCAAAAAGCAATGTTCAAAATGAATTTAATTAAAGTTCAAAACCTTTAATTAAAACATTATTAATACATGTCATTCCCATTTAGAATGGAACGGTGTTATCCTCACTGTTAATATGGTGAGATATTGAATGAGTGTATTTCGCGTATGAGATTATGCAGAACAAGGACACAAACACAATATGAATTTTTAATAATTTTCATTAAGTATAAAAATTCTAATTGAGAGTATTGATGGTCATATATAGAATGATCTTAATCCTGAGTTCTTAACAGACTCCTATTTATGGATTTGTGTTTTTTTATTTACTCGGTACGGATTCTGAGATCTTGAATCACATTCCTTGAATTTTGGAGACATGATGAAGTAGATAGCCAGGAATGTTATTATACGAGATGGAATCCATTCCTTCTTAAGAAAGAAGAAGATAAATAATTCTTTTGAGGATTGATTCGGTACTTGGACCAGTAGGAGCTCTGATTCATGAATGTGTTTTATGAATCACTGTCCATTAGGGAATCAATGATACTCAAGGATAAAGAAGTAATTAGAGAGGTTAACGGATTTTACCTAACTTTAATTATGAATTATTTATGGAGGATCGATCTATATGCAGTGACTATATCAAATAGACACTTCACAGTTTAGAAGTAATTTATATCTATAATTGCGAGAGTGCAATTCCAAGTTTATAGTGGAGTAACTATTGGAATTAATAGAATTAATTAATTAATTAAAGTGTTTAATTGATTATTAATTCTATTGGAGCTCGGGATTATAGGTCCATTAGTCCCCGCGTCGTCCTAGTAAATCTACCAGACACAGAGGACAAAATGGGAATTTTAGAATTACGGAATTCTAAAATTAAACACTCGGAAATAATTAATTGAGAATTAATTATTATTTAAATAATGTGATTATTTAAATTTGAATTTGAACATATTTAGATTTATCCATTTAAACTTATTTGATAAGTTGTTCAATTTAGAATTCAAATTAATTTATGTTTGACTTAAATTTGAATATGAATCAGAATTAAAAATTGGACTACTGGATAAAGGATAAAATATCTTCCTTCCTTATCTATAATAGGTGCCACACATAGGGATAAACCCTACTAGTGTGGCCGGCCACCTTAAGGATAAGGGGAAGGGATTTTTTGTTCAAAATTCAAATAGGAGATAATTAACAAGCTTTATCTTAGAGATAGAGATTGGATTCCTTTTAGAAGTTTGACTTCTACTCTCTAAATATGATTTTTTGAGACAATTTTCGGAATGCTTTTTTGCCCTAATTTTAGAGGTGGCCAAAATTTCTCTATAGAAATTTTGAAGCAATTTTTTCAGCCCTAATTGTTAAGGCTGGCCGAAATTCTCCATGTAGAGAGGAAGGAAAAATGTTTTTCTCCAAAAATTCCACATCGTGCATGTGTTGGTGTTTGTGGAAATTCGAGTGTTTATTGTAACCCGTTTTGTCTCATGTGTGCCCACACACACGTCTTCGTGGATTCTAGGAATTGACGTGGAAGACATTGGTTTTCTAAACACAAAGTTTTGGAGCAAGGATTGTTCGAGGTCAAAGAACTCAAGTTATCAACCGAGACGGCCTCCAGGTATTTTTCCGGAATTGAGTTCTTAATAAATGAATTAATGAGATTAATTTATTCGTGCATAAATTAATATAATCTATAGAGTATCTCAAAGGTTTTTTGAAAATTTTTGTTATACACGATCCGCCTTTCCGCTGCGCTTCCGCATCCGAATTCGATTCGGCAACCAACATTAACTTAGCTTTTTGCCCTTTGTATTACAAGAACAATGGCCCAAAGTTCTCCCAGTCGAGAGGATTCTTCTTATTCTATCGTCCGTTCTGATCCTCCTTCGGTGGTGGAGATCTCAGGGACCTCCTCGTCTTCTAGCGTCAGCTCGGTACTTAGGGACATCGAAGACGTCAAGGGAAGTTACGAGCCGGTCGACAACTTCAGAAGTGAATTCGGTAGCGTCGAGCGGCTAATAGATCAGGTGGTCGAGCGGATCCCTTTTATGGGGGGCAGTGTAACCAAGGTAGTTGCCGCAACGGTGGACGCCCCCTGGCCGCCATGAGCGACGACCCAGATAGGCCCTCCTTTACAACCGATGATGTACCATCGAGGGTCCGAAATAAAGATATCATTCGGGCTGTGAAGGAGGGACGCATTGACGGGAGGTGGTTTGAGTACCTCCTCCCGGATAAGCATTTTAGAACCAACATGCCACCGACCGAATACCTCCCGTCTACACAAGGGCAGTAACTGCGGGGATGACACTTCCGATTCATCCCTTCGTAAAGGATTACTGCCATTTCTACGGTATTTCTCCCGCCCAGTTGGCACCGAACTTCTGGTACTACTTCGCGGGAGCCTGGATCCTATGGAACCAGAAATTCGACATGGAACTCCCACTGGATGAGTTCCGTTTCATGTACAAGTTGTGCCACGTCACCAAGTACGACGGGTGGTACTTCCTGAGCGGCCACGGGAAGGCCCAGCCAAGGTTCGGGAAGCTCATTCTGGGCATTCCCTCGTCTTCACATGGGTGGAAGCCCATGTTTTTTACGATTTGGGGGCCCTTTAACTTTCATCCCAATGACCGCCGGCCCCACCGAAGGCTGGTGCAGGCGGCGTTTGGGAATATGAGTAAGCCCTTCAACTCTATTTTTATCTGACTTGGCTCCTTCTCTTCCTCTCTTTTTCTTTTATATTGATGACAAGTCTTTTATTGTGTAGTCAATCACGACCGGTCGAAGTTCCTTAGCAACAGTTTGGAGAGGATTGAGGAGGCTTTCTCCTTTCCGTCAGAGGTTCACCATATCGACACACTTCTGACCAAAGAGAACCTTCGTAAGTCCGGCCTAATTCTTGATCTCCCCGACCCCTCAGATCTCGACGCCATCCACGAATACTTTCATCTAAGCGACGAAGGTAACTACTTCTCTCGACGCCTTATAGTATTATGATTCATTTTTTCTTATGCTGACGATATCTTTTTTTCATCGTCAGAGATGTTGTCTCTGAGGATCCAGTTTCCTGGGAGCCAACGGCTGGCGCCGAGCCAACAGCCGTTGCCCACCCCACAGCCCCCACCGAGCCAACAGCCTTCGGCTAAGGGGAAAGAGAGGGCCAGCCTTTCCCGCCCTACGTCGAAGGGCAAAAAGGGCAAAAATAAGAGGAAGCGCCCTGAGGAGTCGGCACCTGCTCAAGCGTCGACTGGTAAGACTTGGACACCAGCGGTGTCCATTCCTGATGCCCCCATTCCCCCGGGGCCAAGAGAGTGCATACTGATCCCGGGGGGGGAAGATCATGGACGGGAATTTCCAGGTCCCGGATATTTCTGACGCCGAGGTCGGGGTGATGCTGAAGCTCCCTCCTCATTTTTCCTTCGTCTTCCAGGCCTTATACGAGTTGTTCCTCGAGCCGCATTGGGTCGCTGCATCTCAGTCTTCCATGGTCGACCGCCAGCGGAAGCAAATCTCCTTTCAGATCCACGTAAATTTTTTTTTTTTTCAGTCTGTGAAGATACGTTGTTAGGTGCTCCGTCCTGACTTTTTGCAATTTTTCAGAGCCTCGTCCTTTCCTTCCTTAACCTCCTCGACCTAGTTAAGGTTAAGGAGCGTCAGGGCGAGATGGATAACTTGGAGGCCGAGCTCAAGTCCTTCGTCGATCAGGCCCAGAAGGATAAGGACGATGCCGTCGAAGAGAGGGACGTGGCGAGGGCTCAGTTGTCAAGTTTGGAAGGCAACTTGTCCAAGTTGAAAGCCAAGGTTGAGAACCTTAGTCGGCGGGCAGACTCGTCTAAGAAGAAGCTGGCTGCGGCGCTTGTGGATGCTGAGAACCGTTACACCGAGGGAAAGGTCGACGGGAAAATAGAGGCTGAAGCTGAGGCTGTTGTGACTTTTGACGCCAAATGGGCGGAGATGTTTGAGGAGTTCAAGGCTTCTCAGGAGTTCTTGGATATCCGCAACAAGGATTTCCAGTCAGCGGTTCAACAAATTGTTGACCTGATCAAGAAGGAACGTCTTGAGTGGGACTTGGGCTTTCTTTACAACTCCCCCACTCCGGCCGGTGATGAGGAAATGCCTCCTCCTATTGATGACGCAGAGAACGCTCCCTCCCTCGGTAGCGGTGACGAGCCAGGGGCTGGTTGAGGAGCCATCTTTTGCCCCTTTTTTGTTATTTCTTTTTTGTAACTAAATATTTCCTTCCAGACAATTCTTATGTTGACCTGCATTTTGATATATATATTTTATATAGAGAGGTAATGATTTTTTGTTCATACCTTGATTCACAGTCATTGTTGTTCTCTTTCTGTCTTTTTAGAAAATTCCTTAGAATTTATTAAGTGTTGTCCTTCCTCCTTGGAGGATTTGACGTCGATCTTATCCTTTGGAATCGTTGTCTTAGGAAATTCCTTAGAATTTCACTAAGTGTTCCGTCTTTCCTCTTTGGAGGATTTTGACGTCGACCTTATCCTTCGGGATCGTCCTCTTAGGAAATTCCTTAAAATTTCACTAAGTATTTCGTCTTTCCTCCTTGGAGGTTTTGACGTCGAGATTGTTGGAAATGTGTCCATAAATTGGGATGTAATTTGTTATTTATGAAATGACAAATGTAAGACATTATTATTTTGCTGATTTAATAAAATAAGATAAAGTTATGTTTTGACAAATACTCAAGAGTGTTAGTAATATTGCTTAGTCCATAAACTGTTACCAATGAAAGATGAGTCAGGGGAACCCTGCCGGACAAACTCTTCTGATACAGTTTAAAATAGATATTCGCAGTCTTAGGATTGATTGGGCAATCGAATCCGATTATGACTGTTAGATCGAACCATGTGATGCTGGTCTCGGGGCATGGGAGTTGGACTCTGTGGTTGATCTAGACATGCTCGCAACATGTTGAATAGACCATGTGATTGATTAGGTTAGAGTAAAAACCGTTTACACAACTCTAAACCTAATCATCACAACTTAAGTATATTTGTATAATTATCTTAATCCTGAAGTGAATGCATAGCTCAACTTAGTATCTCATGATCTTTGATTCGCCAATGAGATTAGTTCACAGTTATTGAACGACATCTCGGTCATTGGGATCATGACAATATTAAGTTGGAGTTATGTGATTCACAGATATGGAATTCGTAAAAATAATATCACCTCATGCTTTATTGACGGGTGTGTGAATAAATAAACCAGGCCTGGTATTCAATGATGATATTCATTGATTAAGACATCGTAACATGTGCGAGACATCTTACGAACGTTTGTCTTTCTTATTCACAGTCATATAAAGGAGTTGAGGAAATAATGGTTGGAATGGTAGAACGGTAATATAATATACCATTCTGATCACTGAAAAATAAAAGAAATGAGTTTTGAATTTTGAAATTAATAGAGATTAATTTAAATTCAAAATAAAATTTAAACATGATTTTATTTGGCAACTAAAGGAAAGAGAAAGGTGATATATTATTTTAGGAAAAATTCAGAAATCCCTTGCCATAAGGGGATTTCGAATTTTGCTCCAAAAGGGGAAGGAAAATTCAGAAATTCCTAGCCATGTAGGGATTTTCGGATTTCAATCCAAGGGTTAAGGAGAAATTCGAAAATCCCATCTAGGGTTTGAGTTTTTGAATTTCCTCCTATATAAGGATATTATTGAAAACCCTAGGAGAGAGTTCTTTTGAGAAAAGAAAAAGAGATCACACTTTTCCTTAGGGTGGCCGAATTTTGTAGAGACAAAATAAAAGGAAATAGTTTCCTCAGTTTTTGAAAAGAGCCCACTCTCTCATCCTAAATATCGTAGAGTCATAGCCTTGAATCAACGAGTGGTTTTTGGTGTGATCGTGGCAATAAACAATGATCTTGTTTCACGGCAATTCTCCATCTTGGAACGTGAGATAGTGAGACAAGATCCTTGCGGTCATTTAATTCAATCGTCACAAAGGTATGTGAGATATTCTAATCCTTTGTCTATAAACATATATCATGCGTGCATCTCTCGTTGTGGTTTACGTTTAATTTTTAATTAAATAGATATGATAAAATTTTTTTTGAAATTCTGCCTACAACATTGTGGTTGTTCAAATGATTTTTCATATATAAATCACAATAAGATCCTACAATTGGTATCAGAGACTAGGGCTTTTGATCGTGCATGATTTATGTTTATGCGATTAAATGTATGATATGTGTTGATATTGGCATCTTGCATGAATATATGATGAATTCAAAATTGTTTTGATTGTATATGTGATTGGATCCCGATCGATTGGCTCTAGGTTTTTAATTACACCACGTTGGTGGTTTATGTTTTTTCTCTAGAAAATAATGTAAGCCATTAAAGGGCATAGGAAATTTTGTAATTTAAATTTCCGGAAAATATTTTTTTTGTGCCACCGCCGCCGCCGCCGTCGCCGCCGTTGCCGTCGCACGCCGCCACACGACTCCCAGCCTCCGCCACAAGCCCAGCCGCCAGACCCTTCCCTGGGTTTTGGCTGTGCGGCAGACTAGGGTTTCTGAAACCCTAGTATGCGCTAGGGTTTCCTGAAACCCTAGCGGGCCTGCAGGCCCTGCCCAGGCAGGGGCCGCTGGCCTTGCCCATGCAAGGGCCACGGCCCCTAGCGAGCCGCGCAGGGTTTTCTAAAACCCTGGCGGGCCATGGGCCTGGCCGCCGGCCCTGCCTAGGCAGGGGCCATAGGGCCGGCCGCAGGCCCTGCGGCCCTGCCCAGGCAGGTGCCACAGGCCCGGCCGCTAGCCTTGCCCAGGCAAGGGCCACAGGCCCGGCCGCTGGCCTTGCCCAGGCAAGGGCCGCGGCCCATGCAGAGTGAGCATGGCTTGCCTGGCCTGGCAGCCCGTGCTGCGCCAGGCAGGGCCTGGCCCAGCCGAGGAGAAACCGGGCCCAGCCCAAACAAAAAAAAATATATTTTTTTTTTTATTTTCACTTTTCAGGGATCGAGAGAAGAGAAAATTGAGAAGATGCCAAGAAGACAAGATGAAGAAAATTATTGTAATTATATTCATTTGTTTTTATGGGTTGTAATTAGAAATAAGCCATAGAGAGGTTAAATTGTAAATGTATGATTTATTATTTAATCTCGCATCATTATAACATCCCATATAGGATATAGAGATGCCAATATCAAATTGCCATGCAAGCATGTTCATGCATCATTGTAGTTTAATATTATAAATTGTTATAATAATAAATGCAATGGGTAAATTTTATAAAGAGTTATAAAATACAACAAATTTATAAGGGTTATAATTTTGTTGAATTATTAATTGGACTTAATTTTAAAACAAAATCCATTTTTCAAAAAGCTAAGTGGGAGGGTCGTTTGCGTTGAAACGTTCCCAAGGTCTCCGACTTTAGCCTGATCGTGACATGTGGATAGGTTAAGAACCACCTTAGTGGTCCTCACTTCAATGGGAGAAACCCATGAAACATGTCGCTAAGGAGTCATCAGGTTGCTTATAGAAGATAAGACTCGAAAAGGAAGTAGTGAGGCGATACCATCCCTAGATGGATCGTTAGTTCATAACAACCTCTAGAGTCGATTAGTCGGTTAAACACTTAGACTAAAGATCATTGTAATCTCCCATAGGAGCTAGGCAATGGATCTGAGGTGACCAAAAGAGATGGTGATTGGTTGCACTAGATGTAGAGACATCTTGTGAAGTGAACCAAACGAGAGGAGTCTCGATGCGATAGGAGGCTTCACGGACGCCACCCCTAGGTGGGACGTGTTGCCGTTTATGATCGCAACACCATAGATGAAACATTTTTTAAGGATTTTATTTATGTTTAAGTATTTGCATTCATGCATCATACTTCTCTTAAATATAAGCAAATTACCAACACCACTTTATTTTATTTTTCAGCAATTATGTCTTTATCCCCGATCGCGCAAATTCTTAGTACAAACAAACTAGTGGGTGAAAATTACGTTGACTAGAAACGTAACCTCGATATCGTATTGACGGTAGACAAGCACAAGCATGTGCTCACCACCCCCTGTCCTCTTGAGCCGAATGATGATTCGACTCAAGAAGAGTGAGACATATACACTGCTTGGATGCGTTCTGATGAGATTGCTAGGTGCTATATCTTAGCATCAATTAGCAATGTGTTGCAACAGCAACATCGGAACATGCTGACGGCTGCAGATATGATCTACAGCATCTCTGAAATGTTCGGAAGCCAGGGCCATCAAGCCAAGCAAGCTGCGGTGCGTAACTTCATGAACTGTCGGATGAAATCCGGCACTCCTCTTTGGGACCATATGCTATTAATCATAAGTCACCTGAATGAGATGGAGCTCATGGGAGCTGAAATAGATGGAAAGACTCAGGTGGATATGATCCTAAAGACTCTCCCGGAGATGTTTGACAACTTCAAACTCAACTACTCGATGAATAAGTTGATGAATAAGTTGAGCTATTCACTCCCAGAACTCATGAAGGAGCTTCAAACTGCGGAAACTCTACTGCTCAAAGGCAAAAAAGAGGAACAGAGAGGCAAACCTTGCTGAAGCTAAGCCTTCCACCTCTAGTGCCAAGAAACAGAAGAAAGCCCGCAGTAACAAGAAGAAGTCGGCTGCGAAAGGCAAGAACACTGCAAAGGTGGACAAAAGTACTGACAAATGTCACCATTGCGGAGTTGCTGGCCACTGGAAATGCAACTATCCTACATACCTCAAGGAGGTTAAAGCTAAAGGTACATTACTTGTTACCGAAGCCTATTTTGTGGCTGACTCTACTTTTTCTTAGATTGTAGACTCTGGAGCCACTAATCATGTTTGTTGTTCTCTGCAGGGTTTTAGGGAAAACAAAAGGCTTAGCAAGGCCGAGTTCAACTTCCGCTGGGGGAATGGAGCATCAGTATCAGCAACAGCCGTTGGAAGCATTAAATTAATTTTTGAGAACAGTTTTATTGTTTTGAACAATGTTTATTATGTCCCGGTTTTTGGGAAAAACCTTATTTCTGTGGCTCATTTGATTGAGCAAGGATATTCTTTGGATTTTAATAATGATGTTATTCGAATTCTAAAGAATGGCTTCATGATTACTTCTACAGTCATGATAAACAATCTGTTCTACATCAAACCAAATGTTCCAACGATTTGTGATACTGAATTGAATGATGATTCAATAAGAGATAGTAAGAGATTGAGGTTAGACCCAATTGATCAAACCCACAAATGGCATCTACGTCTTGGACATATTGGCCTTGACAGGATTAAAAGGTTGGTAAGAGACGGTCCCTTACAAACTTTAAATGTAGGCTCACTACCTACATGTGAATCCTGCATAGAAGGAAAAATGACCAAGAGACCCTTTTCAGCAAAGGGTAATAGAGCTAATGAATGCCTAGAACTTGTACATAGTGACGTATGTGGGCCATGCAATATCCAAGCAAGAGGAGGATATGAATATTTCATAACCTTCACTGATGACTATTCTCGTTTTGGTCATATTTATCTAATGCGTCAAAAGTCTGAAACCTTTGAAAAGTTCAAAGAGTTCAAGGCCTTGGTTGAAAAGCAATTAGATAAATAGATCAAAACACTACGATCTGATCGTGGTGGTGAATACTTGCTGGGAGAGTTCGAAGACTTTCTTAAGGAAGAAGGTATATTTTCTCAACTGACCG
>JACAGA010000130.1:100914-188539 GCA_029231665.1 Morus indica | reverse complement strand
CCCTAAGCCCTAAGCCCTAAGCCCTAAACCCTAAACCCTAAACCCTAAACCCTAAACCCTAAACCCTAAACCCTAAACCCTAAACCCTAAACCCTAAACCCTAAACCCTAAACCCTAACCCCTAACCCCTAAACCCTAAACCCTAACCCCTAACCCCTAACCCTAAACCCTAAACCCTAAACCCTAAACCCTAAACCCTAAACCCTAAACCCTAAACCCTAAACCCTAAACCCTAAACCCTAAACCCTAAACCCTAAACCCTAAACCCTAAACCCTAAACCCTAAACCCTAACCCCTAACCCCTAACGCCTAAACCCGAAACCCTAAACTCGAAACCCTAAACTGGGCAGGTTATGTTGCATAACTGGACAGATTATGTTGCATAACTGGACAAGTTGTGTAAAAACATTCCAACTGTGTACCATAACTTGACAGGTTATGGAGCATAACTTGACAGATTATGGATCATAACTTGACAGGTTGTCGAGCGTAACTTGACAGGTTATTAAAAAAAATTGCAAAAAAGGACAATAACTTGTCAAGTTATTGTTCATAACCGGACAAGTTATGGACAATAACTTGTCAAGTTGTTGTTCATAACCGGTCAAGTTATGCACGAAAACTATGAATTATAGACAAAAATCGTGAATTATGGACGAGTAGTAAACGTAAAAATATGGAAAATAACTTGAAACTTGTTTACTTACTAAAATTAAAAACCAAAAAACAATATAATCTGTGTACCAAAACTAGAAATATACAATCTAAAAACAAAAAAAAAGGGTGGGGACCGGCCAAAGATGCACATTTGATAAAGCCTTCTTTTGATTTTAAAGTTGAGATTGTTGATTCCAAAAATTGGTTTCAAACATTGTGGACCCCAGTGTTTTGGCTAAGTGACTCAGTAAGTTCTGCCATCTTTTTTTTAAGAAAAATTTTATGCAACGTTTTTTTTTTTTGGATGAAATCTGATAATTATTTTTCTTTTTGTTTTTGATAGCATGTTGATGTAGTCACATATTTCTTGCGGAAAAAGATGGCGTGCTACACAAACATACCTTACATTAAGTGCTTGGTTTTGGATTCACATTTTTTCACGAGAATTTATTGCTTATGGTGCTCTGGAAAAAAAAAAAGAATTGTGATTGGTCTACGTTTGATTTCTCTTCACATTCTGCTGTTCAAGATTATGTGTTGGGAGATTACTTATTTTGTAGCTTGCCTTTTTGTGAAGTGGACATTCTTCTTGTACCTATTTTTATCCCGTGTAGGGAGCATTGGGTGTTGGGTTATGTAGAGCTTAAAGGTCATTGTATTAGGATATATGATTCCCTTTCTTCAAAGAGGGTAGAGAAGCAGGTTCTTGAGTGTGTGCAATCTTTGGCAGTCATTCTACCCCACTTGCTTGAATCTGTCGGTTACTTTGATTCTCATACACATGAGTATTTCACAAGTTAATTTGATCGTCTTGAGCCTTTTGAGATCATAATGGACGATTGTCCAAGACAAGAAAACGGGTTAGTTTTTGTTTCTCTCTTTAATTGTTTTTTTTCTTTTCCCTTTATTTGATTTATTTTTGCATTTTATATTTTTGTTGTTTCTAATTCTTTGATTTTTGGTGGTGGTTTTTTGTAGTGGTGATTGTGGAATATTTATGCTTAAGATGGCTGAGATTTTGATGGAAGCCGGACCTGATGATTGTTTGAGAAAGCGCGGGGTTGGAACATTTTTCCGCAAGAAGATAGCAATTGAGTTGTTCAATCATGCCTTGCGGAAACAGGAATTGGGGTATGAGAGTGATGATAATAGGGGTGAAGATGCCCCAAAAATGCATTTTATGACGCCAAGAGATGCCATTGAGTGTGACTTGGATGATTATATGGATTAATCTTTCATCACAATTTTTTGTTTTTAGATTGTATATTTCTAGTTTTGGTACACAGATTATATTGTTTTTTGGTTTTTAATTTTAGTAAGTAAACAAGTTTCAAGTTATTTTCCATATTTTTACATGTACTACTCGTCCATAATTCACGGTTTTTGTCTATAATTCATAGTTTTCGTGCATAACTTGACCGGTTATGAACAACAACTTGACAAGTTATTGTCCATAACTTGTCCAGTTATGAACAATAACTTGACAAGTTATTGTCTTTTTTTTTGCAGTTTTTGTTAATAACCTGTCAAGTTACGCTCGACAACCTGTCAAGTTATGATCCATAATCTGTCAAGTTATGCTCCATAACCTGTCAAGTTATGGTACACAGTTGGCATGTTTTTACATAACTTGTCCAGTTATGCAACATAATCTGTCTAGTTATGCAACATAACCTGTCCAGTTATGTCAAGTTATGATCCATAATCTGTTAAGTTATGCTCCATAACTTGTCAAGTTATGGTACAAAGTTGGCATGTTTTTACATAACTTGTCCAGTTATGCAACATAACCTGTCCAGTTATGCAACACAACCTGCCCAGTTATGCAACATAACCTGTCTAGTTATGGTAATAACCTGTCAAGTTATGCTGTTATGCAGCATAACTTGTCCAGTTTTTACAGTTTTTGTTCATAACCTGTCATGTTACGCTCCATAACCTGTCAAGTTATGTTACACATTTGACATGTTTTTACATAACCTGCCCAGTTATGCAGCATAACTTGTGTAGTTATGCATCATAACATGTCCTATTATGCTACATAACGTGTCCAGTTATGGTAATAACCTGTCAAGTTATGCTGTTATGGAGCATAACTTGTCCAGTTATGCAGCATAACTTGACAGTTATTACCATATAGTTACTACCATCAAGTGTCAATCTCAAACATAAGCTAAAAGTATTGTCAATGGATATTAACATTCAAAAAGATTGTAAGTAGTGTAAATCTCGAGTCATCTTTTAAAATATAAGACTAGTTTTTAGAAACAATAGTCATATCATCCAAAAGGTTGTATTCTAATATCTTCTGATTTTGACGAGTCTGGGTCGTTAGGACTTTCGGTGAAGAGGATGAATGAAGGAATGCCAAGCTCTTCCATTTTTTCCCTCTATTCCTCTGCACTTTTTCTTTTGTATTTCCTCGTTGATTTTTCTTCTTCATCATTGTCTATTTCTGTAGGATCTTATTGTGATTTATATATGAAAAATCATTTGAACAACAACAATATTGTAGGCGGAATTTCAAAAAATTTATCATATCCATTTAATTCAAAATTAAACGTAAACCACAACGAGAGATGCATGCATGATATATGTTTATTGACAAAGGATTAGAATTTCTCACATACCTTTGTGACGATTGAATTAATTGACCGCAAGGATCTTGTCTCACTATCTCACGTTCCAAGATGGAGAATTGCCGTGAAACAAGATCGTTGTTTATTGCCACGATCACACCAAAAACCACTCGTTGATTCAAGGCTATGACTCTACGATTTTTAGGATGAGAGAGTGGGCTCTTTTTTCAAAACCCTAAACTATTTCCTTCTATTTTGTCTCTACAAAATCCGGCCACCCTAAGGAAAAGTGTGATCTCTTTTTCTTTTCTCCAAAAGACTCTCTCCTAGGGTTTTCAATAATATCCTTATATAGGAGGAAATTCAAAAACTCAAACCCTAGATGGGATTTTCGAATTTCTCCTTAACCCTAGGATTGAAATCCGAAAATCCCTACATGGCTTAGGGATTTCTGAATTTCCTTCCCCTTTTTGGAGCAAAATTCGAAATCCCCTTATGGCAAGGGATTTCTGAATTTTCCCAAAATAATATATCACTTTTCTCTTTCCTTTAGTTGCCAAATAAAATCATGTTTAAATTTCATTTTGAATTTTAAATTAATCTCTATTAATTTCGAAATTCAAAACTCATTCCTTTTATTTTTCAATTATCGAATAAATGAAAAATAACACAATGAATTTAAACATAATTATCAGTTTCGGTTTTTCCCATTTATTAGAGCTAGCCTTGAGACCGAATGGACCCACATGAACAAAGCTATGGAATTACAATATTCGACTAACTCATCTCTATAAGTTATCGAAATATTTAATTCTGACATCGTACAACTCCACTAAAAGTTCGATGCCGAATAATCTCTCGATTTATGTGCGCTAATTTTCTTTTGGTGTTGATACAATTTATCACACGGGCCACAGTGTAAATGCATTATTATCCTTCGTAAATATCAGTGATCAGAATGGTATATAATATTACCGTTTTACCATTCTAACCATTATTTTCTCAACTCCTTTATATGACTGTGAATAAGAAAGACAAACGTTCGTAAGATGTCTCGCACATGTTACGATGTCTTAATCAATGAATATCATCATTGAATACAAGGCCTGGTTTATTTATTCACACACCCGTCAATAAAGCATGAGGTGATATTATTTTTACGAATTCCATATCTGTGAATCACATAACTCCAACTTAATATTGTCATGATCCCAATGACCGAGATGTCGTTCAATAACTGTGAACTAATCTCATTGGCGAATCACAGATCATGAGATACTAAGTTGAGCTATGCATTCACTTCAGGATTAAGATAATTATACAAATATACTTAAGTTGTGATGATTAGGTTTAGAGTTGTGTAAACGGTTTTTACTCTAACTTAATCAATCACATGGTCTATTCAACATGTTGCAAGCATGTCTAGATCAACCATAGAGTCCAACTCCCATGCCCCGAGACCAGCATCACATGGTTCGATCTAACAGTCATAATCGGATTCGATTGCCCAATCAACCCTAAGACTGCGAATATCTATTTTTAAACTGTATTAGAAGAGTTTGTCCGGCAAGGTTCCCTTGACTCTTCTTTCGTTGGTAACAATTTATGGACTAAGCAATATCACAAACACTCTTGAGTATGTGTCAAAACATAACTTTATCTTATTTTATAAAATCAGCAAAATAATAATGTCTTACATTTGTCATTTCATAAATAACAAATTACATCCCACTTTATGGACACATTTCCAACAATTTCTTCATAATCTTCCTCCTACAATAATAAGTTTTTTGATTAGTTGTAAGAAAATCTTTTTTTTTTCTTAACTAGTATTGATGTGGGTTTGTTTTTTTTTTTTTTTTTTTTTTCCTTTTTCCAAGTAGTATTAAGAACGTTTTATACCTTTTTGATTCCTTGAGCAGCAGCTTTTCTCATTGCTATTATCTTTTCAGCTTCTTCAAATGTTTTGTCCAATGTTTGTTGACTGATATCAAATGAGTCTGTGAGTGGAGTATAACTGAATTCTTCCTTACGTTCTCGTAGCCCTGCAGATACTTCTTTTTCTCTGTCCTCCTGTTCATTGAGGTACAAATTACAATATCTTTAAGGAAACATTGCAAAAACAAATTGAACATCAATTTGTGTTGTTTTCATTACCTCAGAAACTAGTATTGTTTTGTATCTCTTTGAGAAACAGAAGCACATTTTGTTGAATGGTTCTCATAATGTCCATAGAATTGACAACCATTGCCTTTATATCTTTTAGATCCTGTTTCATGGCTACCTGGTTGGCTTCCAAATCTTTTACTTTGTTAAACAGATTACTTAGATGAATTTCCATCTTGTCCAGCTTTGTTGATGCTGCTGGTGGCATTTCTCTTTCAACTTCATCATTATTTATTTCTCTCAAAATGACCACCATAACTTGACAGTGAAACAAAAAGTAATTTTCAGATTCAATAATGACATAACTCGACAGGTTATTATCATAACTTTATCATAAAGTAACGTGCTTCTGTTCATTCAAGTGATAAACCCTAAAACATAACCTGAATTAGTGGTTTTCCAGTTAGTGATGACCGGATTTACCTTTTGTTCTTTTGTTATTTTGCGTTCTTTGTGGTCCGTCTTCGATTTATCGTCTAACGACACCGGCGAGGTTTTTCTGAGAGTGGCCGACGGAAGAGAGAGGAACGGTGGCGGACGAGAATCTGAGATTGGTGGAGGGATGAGAGAGAGAGATGCAGAGGGAAGAGAGACAGATCGCGTTTTAGCAGGGGAAGAGAGAGTGATCGTGGGAGAGCGGTGGAGGGAAGAAACAATTCGCCGGAGAGCGTCGGAGGGAAGAGAGAGTGATCGTGGGAGAGAGGAGGAGGGAAGAAACAGTTCACCGGAGAGGGCCGGAGATCGGAGGTCGGTGAGAGAGAGAGGGTGAGAGCGGAGGTCGGTGAGAGAGAGAGAGGAGAGAGAGAGAGGTGTTTTTTAGGGTTTTTTGGATTGAAAAGGGCATTTTTTGAAATTTTATGTGTAGATAATCTGAATATATTATGTTTAGGGTTTTTTTTTATTGAAAAAGGGTATTTTTGGGATTTTATGTATAAATAAATTTGAATATATGTTTTTTGGCCTATTTATTAACTTTTGAAAACTTATGGGCTATTAATTTTAATTCATATCAAATTTTGGCCTATTTTCCTCTTTCTCCCTATTAAATACCCTAAATTTGAAATACACAAATTAGGCCCCTCTATGGTCCCTAAGCCCAAAAATATTAGCCAGTTGTCTCATAAAAGTATATGGTGATTAAATACAATGTTCAAATCCCAAATTCAAATAAAAAAATCTCAACACTAAATTCAAAAAGGATCATTTTAATTCCTCATATGGTCATATACCGGGGAATTATCCAAACTCTAAAGTAAAATTCCAAATCAAATTTTAAAATATCTTCGAATTCCTCCTATGGTCATATATTGAGAAAATCTCTAAGATCCAAAACCAAATTTTGAACTATGATTGACTTGATTCCCTCTCGGATACGTAGGCAACCTAAAATTTAAGTGCAGTTTCAAGACCAAATTCAATCCAAAAAAAAAATCCTCATAAAAGACAAAGTCAAAACAAAACTAAATCAAACTTCAATGTGCGTAAATTCCTCATAAGGTCATACACCGAGGAATTATCCAAATTCTCAAATCCAAAATTCATACTACAAGTGGCTTGATCTCTTAACGGGGTATGTAAGCAACTCGACAAAATTTACTGAGTTCAGCCGCAATTTTAAATCAACATAAATTTCCCAAATTCATAGAAAATAGAATTTACTATTTTAACTGGAATCAAAAGGTCTTCCCTTGTACTAAGGGATTGCAATTAAGAGGTTATTCTTATAATCTTGGATGGGTCGAACTAAAAATAATAAACTCCTATGCTAATTACATCCTAGTATAGGTGAGATTATGTTGTGTGTGAAATATTATTTTAACATTAATAAATATTTTCGCTCAACACAACGTCCATTCCTATTGTTGGTTTTCATAAAATTAAGATAACCCTTTTTTTATTTACTTCCATCTAGACCATCACTTTCCACACAAGAAGTTGAAGTAGACCAATGGGGCGCTGTAGAAAGTTGCAAAATGCACGATCTCATGCACGATCTAGCCGTAGAAGTAGCAGGAACAGAAAGCGCTATTTTAAGTTCGAACTCCAGAGGCAATATTGGCATGGATACTCGTCATGTTTTCTTTGATTTCAATATTGACTCGCCAAAGAAAATTTCTTCTTCACTGGTTCAAGCACGTAAGATTCGGACAGTTCTTTTGCTTGATCAATGGTATTGTAATAACAAATGGTTAACTTCTGATGCAGTAAGATCAAATTTCAAGTTCACACGCACTTTTGATTTGAATCGTTCGGGGATTACAATACTACCAAAGTCTATAGGTAGTTTTAAGCATTTGAGATATCTAGATCTTTCAGGTAACAATGATATCGAGATGCTACCCAATTCGATTACCAATCTAGTGAATCTGCAGACACTTCGACTGAATAATTGCTCTCGCCTACGAGAATTGCCCAGAGACTTGAAGAAGCTAGTCAATCTCAGATATCTTGAAATTGATGGGTGCGAGGAATTGACTCATATGCCACGCGGATTGCGTCAGCTGACCAATCTTCAGACACTATCAATGTACATACTAAGAGCAAAAGAATTAATGGAGGTGAGCTAAAAGAATTAATGGGCTTGAACAACTTGAACGGGGAACTGGATATTCAGAATCTGGAACACGGGAATGATGCGGCAAGAGACTATGAGTCTGCAAATTTAAAGGGAAAACAATATCTTCGATCCTTGCGATTGGAATGGATTTCTGATGACGAAGGAACATAGGTGTTGTGTGGGAAAATGTAATGAAGATGTGGACCACCAAAATCACGACACGTGGCAATATGCTCTCTGCCATATACAAAACTCTCAACGCTTCGACATTTCAAAATCAGACGCCGAGCCTAAAGCCAATGTCCAAATTGAAGCGAAGACCCCATGTGGCATTGACGGATTCAATCTGCCTGAACTAAGGCGCTAGGGTCCTTCGACTGCTGGAAGGGTCACTTGAAGAGGACAAAAAAAGGGCTGAGGCAATACTAACGACGAGGGAATGTTCACAGCATTAATGGCAAGATTACAAACCGCCCTCAGGGGACACAAAAGCATTACGGAGACTCACAGAGCCGTAATCGAAGACAAATCAGTAGAGTAAACAGTGCTGATTAGTGGGCTACTGGGCCTAAAAAGGAGAAGCACTTGAGTGCATAGGCCTACGGAGGAAAACCCCTAGTGAAGGAAGCCCGGCTATATAAGGAGAAAGACCCCCAATGAAGAGGGGTGAGCAAACTGAAGAAAAGTAGTTCTTAGAGGAAAAAGAAAGACAACTTGTGTAAATTGTAAACTCTATCTAAGCAATACAAATTATACAGTGGATGTAATTCTGATTCTAAAAGAGTGAACCACTATAAAATTTCCCTTGTGTTTTTACATCCAGTTCATGTAAACACTAATTCTCTATCTATAAACACATTAACCAGCCGGTAATCCAAAGGGAAACCAAGGGTAACCGGGTTGGTTTATTGTTGGCGAAATTCCATCGTCAACAATTGGCGACTCCGCTGGGGAGCGAAAGCGTTCGACCCCCAATAATATAAAGTTGCAATCAGCCATCCACCAAAAGGGATAGCAGGATGGAAGGAGATATGCGTCCAGACGGAAATGGAATTCCCCCTCCTGACGCGTCACGACCGGATCCGATGCAGATGCAAGCCCAACTAGCCGCTTTAACTGAGCTGGTGCGTGGGCTAGTGACCGTAGTGGAGCGACTTGACGGAAGGAACTCCATGCCACCATTAGAAGATGCCCCGAGACCTCAAGGACTGGCCGTAATAGAGAATCCAAATCACGGTGAACACCCACACGTCCAAGAAGGAACCGGGGAGAGCGAGCACCGCCAGGGCCTTCCCAGGCCTCGGCCCACCCACTCTTCTGGCAGCCGATTGAGGGCTGCTGGGATCCGAGCCATCGAGGAACTTCCTCAAAATCTGGGAGGAAACCCGCCGGGAGACTCGGGTTCAGTATAGGCGGGCGGCCAGGCCAGGGGCGGATCCATCGCTCAAAGGCCGGAAGCACTGGGAGCTGCTGGTTCGGTCGTCTCGACGAAAGAAGCCCGGACCCTCATGGAACGCATGGCCAACCTGGAAAGGAGACTGACCGGGGATGTTGCGGGGCTGAAAAAGAATATTGGGCGGGTGGCCGAGGTGGTGAACGTCGACATTACACCCAGCCGCACTCACGACCACCCGTTCACTGCGGAGATAATGGCACTCCCCCTCCCCGATAAGTACAGGTCACCGTCGATTCCACCCTATGACGGACGAGGAGATCCCGACGACCATTTAGAGATGTATACGGGACACATGCTCTTGCACGGGTACGCCGAGGAGATCATGTGTCGAGCCTTCCGGAACCACCTGACCGACTCCGCCCGACGATGGTTCCGGACGCTGAAGCCAAACTCTATCTCTAGCTGGGATGAGTTAAAGGAGGCATTTTCTCTCCAATTCATCGGGGTCAAGAAATATGTGCCCCCAAAGCAAAACCTGACAACGATATACCAAAAGCCAAATGAGGCGCTGAGGGAATGGCTTGCTAGGTACGGAGAGGCCGTCGCCGCGACGATGGATATTACCGACAGGGAAGCCTTGATGGGGGCGTTGTCAAGTATAAAGAAGACAACTCCCTTCAAAAGGGAGTGATAAGTGCACAAATTTGCACTTTTAATGTTCATAATTGTCAAATTATTTTATCAAATTTGTGATTTTAATTTTAAATATTCCTAAATTTAGAGGATTTAATTTTAATTGGATTTAGTTTATTTTTCAGGTTTTTGAAGAAAACAATTGGATTTGGGCTAGTTTACCAAGCAAAACCCAAAAGTTGAGCCCAAGAAAAGCCCAATTCGGCCCAAAGCCCATCAGCCCATCAACTCCCCGAGCCGAGCCGACAAGCCGCGAGCCAAGACCGAGAAGCCGCGAGCCGAGCATGCCACGTGTCGAGCACTGCCGCAGCGCAGGCATGGGGCCCAGATGTTCCCTCGCAGACGCGCGCTTGGCGCGCACCGCAGCTCCCTCGCGCGAGTTCTCCTCACGCGCGCGTCACCCGGCCTTCCTCTCTCTTCCGCGTGGGTCCCGCGTTCCAGCTCCCGCCAGTCAGCTCACGCCACGTGTCCGCCTGCTCCCCCGGATACGCGCGCTTGGCGCACACGCTGCTTCCTCCGCGCGAGTCTCCTCCACGCGCGCGTCACCCGGAATTTCCCTCCTCTCCGCGTGGGTCCCGTGCACAGAAGCGCGCCAATCAGAGCTCGCCACGTGTCCCACTTCGTCAGCCTTCTGCAGCATGTCGTCCCATGCACTGAATCCCGCCAATCAGAGGTCGCCACGTGTCCCACTTCGTCAGCCCTCTGCAGCATTTCTTTCCCGCGCACGAATCGGCTTGTGACACGTGTCCCACTCTTCAGAAACGTGATGAATTTTCTCCACGATTAAGGATCCGGTTTTTACACTCTTAACACACCCAAAACTCTATAAATAGGATCATTGTGAAGGTGAGAGGGAGAGATTTTTTAGAGCCTAAATTCTCACATATTTTCTTGTTCTTATTCTCATATTTTCTTTTTAGAATTTTATGAGAATTATGTACAAGTTAGGCTAGAGTATTTAGGTGAGGCTTGAGATGATCCTATATGTGTAGTGAATTTATTTGGATTTTCGATTCTCCAATGGTTTGTAAGTTTTATACATTCGAGTAAATAATTTTCTTTTATCATATTTCTTCTTCTTATCAATATATTTTATTGTCAACTCTCATATAAATCTAGTCATGCTCTTTTTATGTGATTGTTGCATTATATTATATATTGATCGGTATTATTTTATGAGTAATCTTTTACTGCATTATTGCCAACGGTATATTGTCGCTCTTAGATTTAGTAGTCTTTTACTGCATTATTGCCAACGGTATATTGTCGCTCTTGGATTTCTCATAAGATAATTTTTCCTAATTTTAAACGTTAGAATTTTATTTACTCGAATACATTTTTAATTCATATGTTCTTCAAATATTTATTTTCCGATTGATTGTTTGGGATGTGAAACTTTCAATTGAGTCAATTCATGAATCAAAATCCAAATAGGTGAACAAAGCATATGGAGGATTCTCAAAGCCTTACCACTTTTTATTATTGAATTTTCTTTATTTTAAATTGTTCAAAAAAATATCAAAAACACTCATTCATTTTTCTTTGTTTGATTGCCTACTTTCCTAATGCTTTTTATTTGCTAATCATATCTTGTTCAATTTAACACTTCCTCGTGGGATCGACCGTTCAAATTGTACTACAATTGACCGCTTGTTTTTGTAGGATCTTATTGTGATTTATATATGAAAAATCATTTGAACAACAACAATATTGTAGGCGGAATTTCAAAAAATTTTTATCATATCCATTTAATTCAAAATTAAACGTAAACCACAACGAGAGATGCATGCATGATATATGTTTATAGACAAAGGATTAGAATATCTCACATACCTTTGTGACGATTGAATTAATTGACCGCAAGGATCTTGTCTCACTATCTCACGTTCCAAGATGGAGAATTGCCGTGAAACAAGATCGTTGTTTATTGCCACGATCACACCAAAAACCACTCGTTGATTCAAGGCTATGACTCTACGATTTTTAGGATGAGAGAGTGGGCTCTTTTTCAAAAACCTAAGGAAACTATTTCCTTCTATTTTGTCTCTACAAAATCCGGCCACCCTAAGGAAAGTGTGATCTCTTTTTCTTTTCTCCAAAAGACTCTCTCCTAGGGTTTTCAATAATATCCTTATATAGGAGAAAATTCAAAAACTCAAACCCTAGATGGGATTTTCGAATTTCTCCTTAACCCTAGGATTGAAATCCGAAAATCCCTACATGGCTTAGGGATTTCCGAATTTCCTTCCCCTATTTGGAGCAAAATTCGAAATCCCCTTATGGCAAGGGATTTCCGAATTTTCCCAAAATAATATATCACTTTTCTCTTTCCTTTAGTTGCCAAATAAAATCATGTTTAAATTTCATTTTGAATTTTAAATTAATCTCCATTAATTTCGAAATTCAAAACTCATTCCTTTTATTTTTCAATTATCGAATAAATGAAAAATAACACAATGAATTTAAACACAATTATCAGTTTCTGTTTTTCCCATTTATTAGAGCTAGCCTTGAGACCGAATGGACCCACATGAACAAAGCTATGGAATTACAATATTCGACTAACTCATCCCTATAAGTTATCGACATATTTAATTCCGACATCGTACAACTCCACTAAAAGTTCGATGCCGAATAATCTCTCGATTCATGTGCGCTAATTTTCTTTTGGTGTTGATACAATTTATCACACGGTCCACAGTGTAAATGCATTATTATCCTTCGTAAATATCAGTGATCAGAATGGTATATAATATTACCGTTTTACCATTCTAATCATTATTTCCTCAACTCCTTTATATGACTGTGAATAAGAAAGACAAACGTTCGTAAGATGTCTCGTACATGTCACGATGTCTTAATCAATGAATATCATCATTGAATACCAGGCCTGGTTTATTTATTCACACACCCGTCAATAAAGCATGAGGTGATATTATTTCTTACGAATTCCATATCTGTGAATCACATAACTCCAACTTAATATTGTCATGATCCCAATGACCGAGATGTCGTTCAATAACTGTGAACTAATCTCATTGGCGAATCAAAGATCATGAGATACTAAGTTGAGCTATGCATTCACTTCAGGATTAAGATAATTATACAAATATACTTAAGTTGTGATGATTAGGTTTAGAGTTGTGTAAACGGTTTTTACTCTAACCTAATCAATCACATGGTCTATTCAACATGTTGCGAGCATGTCTAGATCAACCACAGAGTCCAACTCCCATGCCCCGAGACCAGCATCACATGGTTCGATCTAACAGTCATAATCGGATTCGATTGCCCAATCAATCCTAAGACTGCGAATATCTATTTTAAACTGTATCAGAAGAGTTTGTCCGGCAGGGTTCCCCTGACTCTTCTTTCGTTGGTAACAGTTTATGGACTAAGCAATATTACTAACACTCTTGAGTATGTGTCAAAACATAACTTTATCTTATTTTATAAAATCAGCAAAATAATAATGTCTTACATTTGTCATTTCATAAATAACAAATTACATCCCACTTTATGGACACATTTCCAACAGTTTTTGCACACATTTGGGCGTAATCAGGGAGCTGAACCGAAAACCCCCGTCCAGCTACGAAGAGTTCCTTGCGCGGGCACAAGGATACATCAACGCGGAAGAAGCGGACGCTAACGACCCCGACCACAGGTCCAACAAAGGGAAGGGGGTCGAGCAAGGGACGACACCATCAAGGCAGGATGGGAGGAAGCGTCGAGGGGAAGGAAGCGGCGATAAGCAACCAACCTCGACACAAAGAACAGCGGAGGCCAAGAAGCCGAGACAGGAGGATCCCCGCAGGCCTCGACTGTTCCAAAAATACGACACCTACCATGAACTGACGGTAGGCGTCGAGGAAATATTTAACCAGATAGGCCGCGGAAACATGCTACGCCGACCTGAGCCAATGAAGTCAGATCCTAACCGAAGGAACCAGAGGAAATTCTGTAGGTTCCACGGCGAAGTCGGCCACCACACCAATGACTGCGCCGACCTCAAGGATGAAGTCGAAAGAATAATTCGCGAGGGAAGGCTGCAGGAATTCAGGGCTGATCGAAGGCCTCGTAACGACGGCCATGGCGGGCAAAATGACGGTCGACGCCGAGAGGAAAACCACCGACCAGAAGATCGGGAACCTGTCGGCGTCATCCGAACAGTCCTCGGCGGCCCTTATATAGGAGGAGACACCCGAAGGTCGCAGAAGGACTACGCCCACGAGGCTAATGGGGTCTATCAGGAGCGATTTTGGAACGTCTCCGCCGCCAAAACCCCAAGACACAGCCACACTGATGTAGCCTTCAACGAGGATGACGCTAGTGGGGTTCACTTCCCCCACAACGATGCATTGGTAGTTGAAGCTGTGATCGGAAACCACACCGTGTGTCGGATACTGGTGGACAACTGAAGCTCAGTAGATCTCCTGTATTCCGACTGCTTAGATAAAATGGGAATACCCAAGGAGCAGTTGGAACAAACCACCAGGCCGTTATATGGATTCACCGGAGACTCCGTCATGCCCCAAGGAACTATCCGGCTACCAATAACCGCCGGAGAGAAGCCCCGGCAAGCAACAACAATGGCCAACTTTGTGGTCATCAAATGAGGCTCTCAATACAATGCAGTCATCGGGAGACCAACCCTTCAGGCATTAAGGGCGGTAACCTCCATCTACCACCAAAAAATTAAATTCCCCACCCCGAATGGTGTAGGGGAAATGAAAAGCAATCAATATGAAGCCAGGGTTGCATATTCTGATGCCCTACGTGGGTATGACCAGCCGGGGAGACAAGAAATGAGGATGGTTCAACAAAGCCTCATCGAATATAGACCCCAGGATTCAAGAGGAAGTTACTTGGTCCCAGCCTATCGAACAGTTGGAAGAAATTCAAATCGACCAAAATGGGAGCATTAAAATGCTGAAGATTGGCTCAGACTTGACTCCTGACCTCAAGAGCGAAATTGAGAAATTCCTTAGGTAGAACCTGGATGTCTTCGCTTGGAGCCATTCCGACATGGAAGGAATTGACGCCGAGGTAATATGTCACTCCTTAAACGTCGATCCTACGTATCCGCCCAAGCGCCAAAAACGCCGACCCATGAACCCCGAGAGGTATGAAGCGCTGAGGGAAGAGGTCGACAAATTAATCAATAATGGCTTCATCAGGGAGGCACATTATCCACGCTGGATATCCAATCCGGTCCTGGTAATCAAACATAACGGAAGCTGGAGAACTTGCGTCGACTTTAGCAACCTCAACAAAGCATGCCCGAAGGATGGCTTCCCCCTCCCTCGGATAGATCAAATGGTCGACGCCATGGCGGGACATGAGATGCTAAGCTTCATGGACGCTTACTCCGGGTACAATCAAATCCCCATGAACCCAGTCGACGAAGAGCACACATCTTTTATAACCGACAGGGGCCTCTACTGCTACAAAGTAATGCCATTTGGCCTGAAAAATGCAGGGGCAACCTACCAAAGGCTAGTAAACAAGATGTTCGCTCAACAGATTGGCAAAACAATGGAGGTCTACGTCGACGACATGCTCGTAAAAAGCCCCAAGGCCAGCCATCACGTCAACCATCTGGAAGAGATGTTCGGAATATTGAGAAAATACCACATGAAGCTCAATCCTCAGAAATGTGCCTTCGGAGTCGGATCAGGTAAATTTCTCGATTTCATGGTCAGTAGCCGAGGGATCGAGGCCAACCCGGAAAAAATCAAAGCCTTGCAGGATATGCGGTCGCCAACTAAACCAAAAGATGTGCAGAGGTTGACAGGTTGTGTCGCTGCCCTAAATAGATTCATATCAAAGGCTACTGACAAATGTGTCCCTTTCTTCGACGCGTTGAAAGGAAATAAGCACTTCGAGTGGACACCACAGTGTGAGGAAGCTTTTCAAAAGCTAAAAGAACATTTGGGCAAACCCCTAATCTTGTCAAAACCAAACGCCGATGAAGAACTCAGCCTGTATCTCTCCGTGTCCCAACACGCCGTGAGCTCTGTCTTAATAAGGGAAGAAGGGAAAGTGCAATTGCCGATTTACTATGTAAGCAAAAGGCTCCTCGACGCCGAGACCAGATACAGTGAAATGGAGCGTCTAGCTCTCGCCTTAATGATCGCCTCGAGGAAGCTCCGGCATTACTTCCAATCCCACACAATATGGGTCCTCACCAACCACCCGCTGAGACAAGCCTTACAAAAACCGGAAACCTCCGGACGACTTCTCAAGTGGTCGGTAGAACTGAGCCAGTTCGACATAAAATACATGCCGAGGACCGCGATCAAAGGACAAGCTCTCGCCGACTTCCTAGCTGAATTCTCTCACAGGCCTGCCTCCACCTCATCTAAAGAAACCGATGATACAACATGGAAGCTTTACGTAGATGGGGCGTCGAGCGAAAACGGATCAGGAGCTGACATTCTATTAATCAGCCCCGAAGGTCACAAAATTACCTCGGCGGTACGATTCAAATTCAAGGCTTCAAACAATGAAGCAGAATATGAAGCCTTGATTGCCGGATTACGCTTAGCTAAACACTTAAAAATTGAAAGAATTAGCATCTACAGCGACCCCCAGTTAGTCGTCGCTCAGATCAAAGAGGAATACCAAGCACGTGGCGAAAAGATGGGGGCCTATCTAAGAAAAGCCAAAGAGGAACTCGTCAGATATAAGAAATACGAGATATTCCAGATCCCTCGGGCCGAGAATGCAAATGCAGACGCACTAGCAAAATTAGCATCATCAAATGCTGACACACTAGGCGTCGTGCCCATAGAGGAACTAGAGCATCCAACCATCGAGGAACTGGCAAAGGCATTTAGTGTCCGAGAAAAAGAAAATTGGATGACTCCCCTCATTCAATACCTAATGGACGTACAGCTGCCGAGTGACAAAAATGAGGCCCGACGAATTAGGTACAGAACCGCCCGGTATTTATTATACGATGGCTTGCTCTACCGCCGAGGCTATTCAACACCCCTGCAGCAATGCTTGGATGACGACGAAGCTCAGAAGGTCCTCCGAGAAATACACGAGGGGATCTGTGGCAATCATACCGGGGGACAGTCTCTAGCATTAAAAGTTTTGAGGCAAGGATACTACTGGCCCACCCTAAAAAAGGACGCATTCCAGTACGCCCGGCGATGCGATAAATGCCAGAGGTACGCCACAATTCCCCGAGCACCCCCGGAAAAACTAACCTCCATTCTCAGTCCATGGCCCTTCGCCAAATGGGGGATCGATCTAATCGGACCATTGCACCCTGCACCTGGGGGGTTGAGGTTCGCAATTGTGGCGGTGGACTATTACACAAAGTGGGCAGAGGCCAAGGCCTTGACTACAACAACCGAAGCAGCCTGGACTAAATTTCTATAGGATCACATTGTGTGCAGGTTTGGGGTACCTCACTCGATAGTCTCCGACAACGAAAAACAGTTCGATAATGCCGCAACGCGAAGATTCTGTGAAAGCTTGGGCATCCGAAAGGACTTCTCGGCGCCGATCCATCCACAGTCAAATGGACAGGTCGAAGCAGTCAACAAAATACTCAAGTATACTCTGAAGAAAAGGCTCGATGACCTGAAAGGAAGATGGGCCGAGGAGCTTCCCAAAGTTTTGTGGGCGTACAGAACAACCAGCCGAACTACAACAGGAGAAACCCCTTTCTCCATGACGTATGGTGTCGAGGCCGTACTTCCTTTAGAAATCGAGATGCTGACCCTAAGAACTGTTGTTCACAATGACGAGGATAACGCAGAGGGTTTAAGCGGAGGACTCGACTTATTGAAAGAAAAATCACTCGACTCCCAACTACGTCTCGCCGCTTATCAGCAACGAACGGCGCGGTACTACAATAAAAAGGTTCGGCAAAGAAGGTTCATCCCAGAAGACCTAGTATTAAAAAGGGTAACGCAAAGCACGAAGCCAAAGAATACAGGTCCCCTAGGCCTGACTTGGGAAGGACCTTACCGCATAAGAGAAACGCTGCGACCCGGCACCTACATCCTAGAAAGCCTCGACGGCAAGAAAGTCCAGCACCCCTGGAACGCCGAACAGCTAAAGATATACTACCAATAGCGTATGAAGTTGTTTACACATTTTGTATTTGTACCTTCTTTGCAAATAAAATAAATTGATGTGTTTGCAGCATGAAACAGATTGAACCCCTAAAAACGTGTTTGCTTAAAAGAAAAACCCAAGGGTGTGTTTAACCAACACGAGGGAAATGAAGACACAACACTTGATGAAATTCTAAGGAATTTCCTAAGGCGACGACCCCAAGGGGTAATTTCGACGTCAGAAATCCTCCAAGGAGGAAAGACGTAATACTTAGTGGAATTCCAAGGAATTTCCTAAAACGACGACCCAAATGGGTGATTTTGACGTCAGAAATCCTCCAAGGAGGAAAGACGTAATACTTAGTGGAATTCCAAGGAATTTCCTAAAGCGACAACCCCAAGGGGTGACTTTGACGCCAGATCTTCCCAGAAAGAAAGACAACTCTCAACAAATCCTAAGGGATTCACTAAAAACAATCAAGGTATAGAAAATCCACTACCATTATATATAAAAATAAATATTGAAGTAATAGGTAATGAAATTGTCTGAAAAGAAAAATTAATTACAAAAAAAAAGGGAATTGATAAAGGCCAAAAATAGCTCCTCAAGCCTCGTCGCCACCCTCGTCGCCACCGGCTGCTGGCTCATCGTCGCCTGCCGCAAGAGGAAGCATCTCCTCGTCAACGGCCGGAGTGGAGGAGTTGTAAAGAAAGCTCAAATCCCATTCATGACGCTCCTTCCAGATCAGATCAACAATTTGATCACCCACCGACTGAAAGTCCTTGTTGCGGATGTCAAAAAACTCCTGAGAAGCCTTAAACTCCTCCAGCATCTCCACCCGTCTGGCGTTGAAAGCTGCTTCAGCCTCAAGCTTCCCCTCGGCCCTGCCCTCAGTATAACGGTTCTCAGCGTCGACAAGAGCCACGGCCAGTTTCTTCTCGGTCGAATCCACTTGATGGGTAAGATTTTCTGTCTTGGCCTTCAGCTTGGCGAACTCACTTTCCAGACTTAACAACTTGGCCACCGCCAAGTCCCTCTCCTCGTAGGCGCCGTCCCTACCCTTGTTGGCTTCATCAACAAGGGATCTCAACCCGGCCTCCAATTCATCCATCGCCCCCTGGCGCTCCTCAACCTTAACAAGATCGAGAAGGTTGAGGAGAGAGAGGACCAGGCTCTGAAAATCACAAAGAATCAGGACAAAACGCCAAGCAATCTACTTTCAAAGAAAATATATATGTATCTATACTTACATGGATCTGGATGGAGATCTGCTTCCGCAAGCGATCGACCATGGAAGACTGGGAGGCAGCAACCCAGTGTGGCTCCAGGCAGGACTCGTATGTAGGATCTTATTGTGATTTATATATGAAAAATCATTTGAACAACAACAATATTGTAGGCGGAATTTCAAAAAATTTTATCATATCCATTTAATTCAAAATTAAACGTAAACCACAACGAGAGAGATGCATGCATGATATATGTTTATAATCAAAGGATTAGAACTTCTCACATACCTTTGTGACGATTGAATTAATTGACCGCAAGGATCTTGTCTCACTATCTCACGTTCCAAGATGGAGAATTGCCGTGAAATAAGACCGTTGTTTATTGCCACGATCACACCAAAAACCACTCGTTGATTCAAGGCTATGACTCTACGATATTTAGCATGAGAGAGTGGGCTCTTTTTCAAAAACCTAAGGAAACTATTTCCTTCTATTTTGTCTCTACAAAATCCGGCCACCCTAAGGAAAAGTGTGATCTCTTTTTCTTTTCTCCAAAAGACTCTCTTCTAGGGTTTTCAATAATATCCTTATATAGGAGAAAATTCAAAAACTCAAACCCTAGATGGGATTTTCGAATTTCACCTTAACCCTTGGATTAAAATCCGAAAATGCCTACATGGCCTAGGGATTTCCGAATTTCCTTCCCTTTTTTGGAGCAAAATTCGAAATCCCCTTATGGCAAGGGATTTCCGAATTTTCCCAAAATAATATATCACTTTTCTCTTTTCTTTAGTTGCCAAATAAAATCATGTTTAAATTTCATTTTGAATTTTAAATTAATCTCCATTAATTTTGAAATTCAAAACTCATTCCTTTTATTTTTCAATTATCGAATAAATGAAAAATAACACAATGAATTTAAACATAATTATCAGTTTCTGTTTTTACCATTTATTAGAGCTAGCCTTGAGACCGAATGGACCCACATGAACAAAGCTATGGAATTACAATATTCGACTAACTCATCCCTATAAGTTATCGACATATTTAATTACGACATCGTACAACTCCACTAAAAGTTCGATGCCGAATAATCTCTCGATTCATGTGCGCTAATTTTCTTTTGGTGTTGATACAATTTATCACATGGTCCACAGTGTAAATATATTATTATCCTTCGTAAATATCAGTGATCAGAATGGTATATAATATTACCGTTTTACCATTCTAATCATTATTTCCTCAACTCCTTTATATGACTGTGAATAAGAAAGACAAACGTCCGTAAGATGTCTCGCACATGTTACGATGTCTTAATCAATGAATATCATCATTGAATACCAGGCCTGGTTTATTTATTCACACACCCGTCAATAAAGCATGAGGTGATATTATTTCTTACGAATTCCATATCTGTGAATCACATAACTCCAACTTAATATTGTCATGATCCCACTGACCGAGATGTCGTTCAATAACTGTGAACTAATCTCATTGGCGAATCAAAGATCATGAGATACCAAGTTGAGCTATGCATTCACTTCAGGATTAAGATAATTATACAAATATACTTAAGTTGTGATGATTAGGTTTAGAGTTGTGTAAACGGTTTTTACTCTAACCTACTCAATCACATGGTCTATTCAACATGTTGCGAGCATGTCTAGATCAACCACAGAGTCCAACTCCCATGCCCCGAGACCAGCATCACATGGTTCGATCTAACAGTCATAATCGGATTCGATTGCCCAATCAACCCTAAGACTGTGAATATCTATTTTTAAACTGTATCAGAAGAGTTTGTCCGGGAGGGTTCCCCTGACTCTTCTTTCGTTGGTAACAGTTTATGGACTAAGCAATATCACAAACACTCTTGAGTATGTGTCAAAACATAACTTTATCTTATTTTATAAAATCAGCAAAATAATAATGTCTTACATTTGTCATTTCATAAATAAAAAATTACATCCCACTTTATGGACACATTTCCAACAAACTCCCACTTGGACTTAAAGTAGGTGTGTACAATCTCGCATGCCCAAACCTTCCAGATGCGTATCGAAGACTTTACCAGATAAAGCCTTTTTAAACGGATCGGCCAAGTTGTCATATGCTGATATCTTTGTCACTTCAACATCGCCTCTTTGTACAATCTCACGGATGAGGTGGTATTTCCGCTCTATGTGCTTGGACCTTTTGTGGCTTCTAGGTTCCTTAGAGTGTGCTACAGCCCCACTGTTATCGCAATACAGTACCATGGGCCTATCAGCTTCCGGAACAACTTCCAGTGAAACAAGGAACTTCTTAAGCCATACAGCCTCTTTCGCAGCTTCACAAGCTGCAACATATTCGGCCTCCATGGTGGAGTCAGCTATGCAAGTCTGCTTAATACTCCTCCATACCACCGAACCTCCATTCAGGACAAACACTGATCCTGAAGTGGATTTCCTGGAATCCTTATCCGATTGGAAATCGGAGTCGGTATATCCCGTCATAGTCAGGTCAGTACCTGAATATACAAGCATATAGTTCATCGTTCTCCTAAGATACTTGAGGATATGCTTGACAGCAACCCAGTGCTCGGGTCCAGGGTTCGATTGGAATATACTCACCACGCCTACTGCGTAGCATATATCAGGTCTGGTGCAAAGCATTGCATACATGAGGCTTCTTACGGCTGAAGCGTAAGGAACTCGGCTCATGTCTTCCTCTTCTTGAGGAGTCTTGGGAGACTGCTCCTTAGAGAGGGATACTCCATGTCTGAAGGGTAGATAACCCTTTTTGGAGTTTTGCATGGCGAATCGGTCCATAACCTTATCGATGTAGGATGCTTGAGACAGTGCCAATTGTTTGTTCTTCCGATCTCGAAAGATCTGAATTCCCAAAACATAGGCAGCTTCTCCTAGATCCTTCATGTCAAAATGCTTTGCCAGCCAGAGCTTAACCTCAGTTAGTCTTCCTACATCATTCCCAATGAGTAGTATGTCATCTACATATAAGACTAAGAAAACCACTTTGCCTTCTTGTATCAGCTTATACACACAAGGCTCATCCATTGATTGAACAAAACCGTAAGTTTTAACAGTCTCATCGAATCTGATATTCCATGATCTGGATGCCTGCTTCAGTCCATAAATGGACTTCTGCAATTCGCAAACCTTTTCTTCTAGACCCTTTTCAATGAATCCATCTAGTTGTGCCATATAAATGAGCTCATCCAGGTTGCCATTCAGAAAAGCTGTCTTTACATCCATCTGCCAGATTTCATAATCTAAAGCAGCAGCAATGGATAGAAGAATTCGGATGGATTTAAGCATGGCTACCGGAGAGAAGGTATCATCATAGTCGATGCCTTCTTTCTGGGTGTAGCCCTTGGCTACCAGCCTTGCTTTGAATGTCTCTACATTCCCATCCGGACCCCTCTTCTTCTTGTAGATCCATTTACACCCTACGGGTTTTACCCCTTCAGGAGGATCTACCAGAGTCCATACGCCGTTTTTATACATCGATTGTATTTCGGCGTCCATGGCTTCATGCCACAGGTTTGCTTCAGAACTTTCCATGGCCTGCGAGTAGGAGACAGGTTCGTCGATGTCTAAATCTGAGACTGCAATTAATGCATCTCCATAAGACATGTACCTATCAGGTTGTCTCATAACCCTCCCACTACGCCGAGGCTCTACTGGTGTTAGTTCTTGTTGTGGTTCATCTGTTGTCGGTTCAGGAATAGACTGCGGACATGTTGCATGAACATTTTCACCAGTCAATTCCTCAAGTATAAGCTTGCTTCTAGGCTTCATATTCTTTATAAAATCCTCTTCTAGAAAACGAGCATTCGTGCTGACGAATGTTTTCTGATCAGTAGGACTATAGAAGATATAGCCTTTTGTTCCTTTAGGATATCCTACAAACAGGCATAGTTCTGAACGACTAGTCAGCTTACCAGTCTTCTTTCTAAGCACATGTGCCGGACAACCCCCTATTCTGGTGTGGCCAAGAGATGACTTCTTGCCACTCCATCTTTCATATGGAGTTCCAGGTACTGCCTTAGATGGAACTTGGTTCAGAATGTATGCTGCTGTTTCCAAGGCATATCCCCAAAAGGAATCTGGGAGAGATGAGTAACTCATCATTGATCTAACCATATCTAACAGAGTTCGATTCCTTCTCTCTGACACGCCATTCTGCTGAGGAGTACCTGGCGCGGTCAGTTGAGAAAATATACCTTCTTCCTTAAGAAAGTCTTCGAACTCTCCCAGCAAGTATTCACCACCACGATCAGATCGTAGTGTTTTGATCTGTTTATCTAATTGCTTTTCAACCAAGGCTTTGAACTCTTTGAACTTTTCAAAGGTTTCAGACTTTTGACGCATTAGATAAATATGACCAAAACGAGAATAGTCATAAGTGAAGGTTATGAAATATTCATATCCTCCTCTTGCTTGGATATTGAATGGCCCACATACATCACTATGTACGAGTTCTAGGCATTCATCAGCTCTATTACCCTTTGCTGAAAAGGGTCTCTTGGTCATTTTTCCTTCTATGCAGGATTCACATGTAGGTAGTGAGCCCACACTTAAGGTTTGTAAGGGAACGTCTCTTACCAACCTTTTAATCCTGTCAAGGCCAATATGTCCAAGACGTAGATGCCATTTGTAGGTTTGATAAATTGGGTCTAACCTCAATCTCTTACTCTCTCTTATTGAATCATCATTCAATTCAGTATCACAAATCGTTGGAATATTTGGTTTAATGTAGAACAGATTGTTTATCATGACTGTAGAAGTAATCATGAAGCCATTCTTTAGAATTCGAATAAAATCATTATTAAAATCCAAAGAATATCCCTGCTCAATCAAACGAGCCACAGAAATAAGGTTTTTCCCAAAAACCGGGACATAATAAACATTGTTCAAAACAATAAAACTCTTCTCAAAATTAATTTAATGCTTCCAACGGCTGTTGCTGATACTGATGCTCCATTCCCCCAGCGGAAGTTGAATTCATCCTTGCTAAGCCTTTTGTTTTCCCTGAACCCCTGCAGAGAACAACAAACATGTTTAGTGGCTCCAGAGTCTACAATCCAAGAAAGAGTAGAGTCAGCCACAAAACAGGCTTCGGTAACAAGCAATGTACCTTTAGCTTTAACCTCCTTGAGGTATGTAGGACAGTTGCATTTCCAGTGGCCAGACATTCCGCAATGGTGACATTTGTCAGTACTTTTGTCCACCTTTGCAGTGTTCTTGCCTTTTCCAGCCGGCTTCTTCTTGTTACTGCGGGCTTTCTTCTGTTTCTTGGCACCAAAGGTGGAAGGCTTTGCTTCAGCAAGGCTTGCCTTTCCATTCTCCTTTTTGCCTTTAAGCAGTAGAGTTTCCGTAGTTCGAAGCTCCATCATGAGTTCTGGGAGTGAATAACTCAACTTATTCATCGAGCAGTTGAGTTTGAAGTTGTCAAACATCTCCGGGAGAGTCTCTAGGATCATATCCACTTGAGTCTCTCCATCTATTTCAGCTCCCATGAGCTCCATCTCATTCAGGTGACTTATGATCAAGAGCATATGGTCCCGAACAGGAGTGCCGGATTTCATCCGGCAGTTCATGAAGTTACGCACCGCAGCTTGCTTGGCTTGACGGCCCTGGCTTCCGAACATTTCGGAGATGCTGTAGATCATATCTGCAGCCTTCAGCATGTTTCGATGTTGCTGTTGCAACACATTGCTAATTGATGCTAAGATATAGCACCTAGCAATCTCATCGGAACGCATCCAAGCAGTGTATGCGTCTCGCTCTTCTTGAGTCGAATCATCATTCGGCTCAAGAGGACAGGGGGTGGTGAGCACATGCTTGTGCTTGTCTACCGTCAATACGATATCGAGGGTACGTTTCCAGTCAACGTAATTTTCACCCACTAGTTTGTTTGTACTAAGAATTTGCGCGATCGGGGATAAAGACATAATTGCTGAAAAATAAAATAAAGCGGGGTTGGTAATTTGCTTATATTTAAGAGAAGTATGATGCATGAATGCAAATACTTAAACATAAATAAAATCCTTAAAAAATGTTTCATCTATGGTGTTACGATCATAAATGGCAACACGTCCCACCTAGGGGTGGCGTCCGTGAAGCCTCCTATCGCATCGAGACTCCTCTCGTTTGGTCCACTTTACAAGATGTCTCTACATCTAGCGCAACCAATCACCATCTTTTTGGTCACCTCAGATTCATTGCCTAGCTCCTATGGGAGATTACAATGATCTTTAGTCTAAGTGTTTAACCGACTAATCGACTCTAGAGGTTGTTATGAACTAACGATCCATCTAGGGATGGTCTCGCCTCACTACTTCCTTTTCGAGTCTTATCTTCTATAAGCAACCTGATGACTCCTTAGCGACAGGTTTCATGGGTTTCTCCCATTGAAGTGAGGACCACTAAGGTGGTTCTTAACCTATCCACATGTCACGATCAGGCTAAAGTCGGAGACCTTGGGAACGTTTCAACGCAAACAACCCTCCCACTTAGCTTTTTGAAAAAATGGATTTTGTTTTAAAATTAAGTCCAATTAATAATTCAACAAAATTATAACCCTTATAAATTTGTTGCATTTTATAACTCTTTATAAAATTTACCCATTGCATTTATTATTATAACAATTTATAATATTAAACTACAATGATGCATGAACATGCTTGCATGGCAATTTGATATTGGCATCTCTATATCCTATATGGCATGTTATAATGATGCGAGATTAAACAATAAATCATGCATTTACAATTTAACCTCTCTATGGCTCGTTTCTAATTACAACCCATAAAAACAAATGAAAATAATTACAATAATTTTCCTCATTTTGTCTTCTTGGCATCTTCTCAATTTTCTCTTCTCTCGATCTCTGAAAAGTGAAAATAAAAAATATATATATATATATTTTTTATTTGGGCTGGGCCCGGGACAATCCTGGGCCCACCTTCTCCTCGGCTGGGCCAGGCCCTGCCTGGCGCAGCATGGGCTGCCAGGCCAGGCAGGCCTTGCTCACTCTGTATGGGCCGCGGCCCTTGCCTGGGCAAGGCCAGCGGCCGGGCCTGTAGCCCTTGCTTGGGCAAGGCCTGTGGCCCCTGCCTGGGCAAGGCCTGTGGCCGGCCCTATGGCCCCTGCCTAGGCAGGGCCTTCGGCTATGCCCATAGCCCGCCAGGGTTTCAGAAAACCCTGCGCGGCTTGCTAGGGGCCGCGGCCCTTGCCTGGGCAAGGCCAGCGGCAGGGCCTGCGTCCCCTGCCTAGGCAGGGCCTGCAGGCCCGCTAGGGTTTCAGAAAACCCTAGCGCACACTAGGGTTTCCGAAACCCTAGTCTGCCGCACAGCCAAAACCCAGGGAAGGGTCTGGCGGCTGGGCTTGTGGCGGAGGCTGGGAGTCGTGCGGCGGCGTGCGACGGCGACGGCGGCGGCGGCGGCACAAAAAAAATATGATTTCTGGAAATTTAAATTACAAAATTTCCTATGCCCTTTAATGGCTTACATTATTTTCTAGAGAAAAACATAAACCACCAACATGGTGTAAGTAAAAACCTAGAGCCAATCGATCGGGATCCAATCACATATTCAATCAAAATAATTTTGAATTCATCATATATTCATGCAAGATGCCAATATCAACACATATCATACATTCAATCGCATAAACATAAATCATGCATGATCAAAAGCCCTAGGCTCTGATACCAATTGTAGGATCTTATTGTGATTTATATATGAAAAATCATTTGAACAACAACAATATTGTAGGCGGAATTTCAAAAAAATTTATCATATCCATTTAATTCAAAATTAAACGTAAACCACAACGAGAGATGCATGCATGATATATGTTTATAATCAAAGGATTAGAATTTCTCACATACCTTTGTGACGATTGAATTAATTGACCGCAAGGATCTTATCTCACTATCTCACGTTCCAAGACGGAGAATTGTCGTGAAACAAGATCGTTGTTTATTGCCACGATCACACCAAAAACCACTCGTTGATTCAAGGCTATGACTCTACGATATTTAGGATGAGAGAGTGGGCTCTTTTCAAAAACCTAAGGAAACTTTTTCCTTCTATTTTGTCTCTACAAAATCCGGCCACCCTAAGGAAAAGTGTGATCTCTTTTTCTTTTCTCCAAAAGACTCTCTCCTAGGGTTTTCAATAATATCCTTATATAGGAGAAAATTCAAAAACTCAAACCCTAGATGGGATTTTCGAATTTCTCCTTAACCCTTGGATTGAAATCCGAAAATCCCTACATGGCTTAGGGATTTCCGAATTTCCTTCCCCTTTTTTGGAGCAAAATTCGAAATTCCCTTATGGCAAGGGATTTCCGAATTTTCCCAAAATAATATATCACTTTTCTCTTTCCTTTAGTTGCCAAATAAAATCATGTTTAAATTTCATTTTGAATTTTAAATTAATCTCCATTAATTTCGAAATTCAAAACTCATTCCTTTTATTTTTCAATTATCGAATAAATGAAAAATAACACAATGAATTTAAACACAATTATCAGTTTCTGTTTTTCCCATTTATTAGAGCTAGCCTTGAGACCGAATGGACCCACATGAACAAAGCTATGGAATTAAAATATTTGACTAACTCATCCCTATAAGTTATCGACATATTTAATTCCGACATCGTACAACTCAACTAAAAGTTCGATGCCGAATAATCTCTCGATTCATGTGCGCTAATTTTCTTTTGGTGTTGATACAATTTATCACACGGTCCACAGTGTAAATGCATTATTATCCTTCGTAAATATCAGTGATCAGAATGGTATATAATATTACCGTTGTACCATTCTAATCATTATTTCCTCAACTCCTTTATATGACTGTGAATAAGAAAGACAAACGTTCGTAAGATGTCTCGTACATGTCACGATGTCTTAATCAATGAATATCATCATTGCATACCAGGCCTGGTTTATTTATTCACACACCCGTCAATAAAGCATGAGGTGATATTATTTCTTACGAATTCCATATCTGTGAATCACATAACTCCAACTTAATATTGTCATGATCCCAATGACCGAGATGTCGTTCAATAAATGTGAACTAATCTCATTGGCGAATCAAAGATCATGAGATACCAAGTTGAGCTATGCATTCACTTCAGGATTAAGATAATTATACAAATATACTTAAGTTGTGATGATTAGGTTTAGAGTTGTGTAAACGGTTTTTACTCTAACCTAATCAATCACATGGTCTATTCAACATGTTGCGAGCATGTCTAGAGCAACCACAGAGTCCAACTCCCATGCCCCGAGACCAGCATCACATGGTTCGATCTAACAGTCATAATCGGATTCGATTGCCCAATCAACCCTAAGACGGCGAATATCTATTTTAAACTGTATCAGAAGAGTTTGTCCGGCAGGGTTCCCCTGACTCTTCTTTCGTTGGTAACAGTTTATGGACTAAGCAATATCAAAAACACTCTTGAGTATGTGTCCAAAACATAACTTTATCTTATTTTATAAAATCAGCAAAATAATAATGTCTTACATTTGTCATTTCATAAATAACAAATTACATCCCACTTTATGGACACATTTCCAACACGTACAACGCCTGGAAGATGAGAGAAAAGCGAGGAGGAAGTTTTAGCATCGCGTCGACCTTGGCGTCAGAAAGGTCCGAGACTTGAAAGTTCCCATCCATGACCTTCCCCCCGGGAATCAGTATGCGTTCCCTTGGGCCCGGGGTGATGGGAACATCTGGGATAGGCACCGCTGGCGTCCATCCTTTACCAGTCGATGCGTGGACGTCCGTCGAGGCATCGGTACGTTACCTCTTGTTTCTGCTCTTGCCCTTCTTTCCCTTTGAGGAAGGGCGGGACGGACCAGCCGTTTCCTTCCCTTTAGCCAACAGCTGTTGGCTCGACAGGGGCTGCTCGGCAGGAGGCGCCTGTTCCCTCGGCGCCTGTTGAGGGCTTGACGTCGGCCGTGGGCCCCCGGGAAGTTGAATCCTCAACGACGACATCTCTAAAACGACGAGAAGAAGATATTTAAAATAAAAAAAAAAAGAGATGTTTCACCAGACGTCGAGAAAATAAATTACCTTCGTCGCTAAGATGGAAGTATTCACGAACGGCGTCTGCATCCGAGGGGTCGGGGAGGTCAAGGATCAAACCAGACTCTCGAAGGTTCTCCTTGGTTAAGAGAGTTTCAATGTGACGAACCTCCGAAGGAAAGGAGAAAGCTTCCTCGATCCTCTCCAAGCTATTGGCCGAAAACTTTGGCCGGTCGTGGTTAACTGCATAATGAGAGGTTCGTCGTCAGTACAAAAGAAAAAAGAAATGAGACAAGGCAGCTGAAGGCACGGTCGACAGCCTTACTCATATTCCCAAATGCCGCCTGCGACAGCCTTCGATGAGGCCGGCGGTCGTTCGGATGAAAATTGAAAGGCCCCCGGATCATGAAAAACATGGGCTTCCACCCATGTGACGACGAGAGAATGCCCAGAATGAGCTTCCCAAACCTCGGCTGGGCCCTCCCGTGTCCGCTCAAGAAGTACCAACCGTCGCACTTGGCAACGTGGCACAGTTTATACATGAAGCGGAACTCGTCCAGTGGGAGCTCCATCTCAAATTTCTTGTTCCACAGGATCCAAGCTCCTGCGAAGCAGTACCAGAAGTTCGGCGCCAACTGGGCGGGGGAAATGCCATAAAAATGGCAGTACTCTTTAACGAAGGGATGAATCGGGAGAGTCATCCCCGCGGTCACCGCCCTCGTATAAACTGGAAGGTATCCAGTCGGCGACATGCTAGTCCTGAAGTGCTTATCAGGGAGGAGATACTCGAACCACCTCCCGTCGATGCTTCCTTCCTTCACAGCCCGGATAATGTCCTTATTCCGAACCCTCGACGGTACGTCGTCGGCTGTGAAGGAAGGTCTATCCGGGTCTCCGCTCATAGCAGCCAAGGGGGCGTTTACCGCTGCGGCAGCCACCCTGCTAATGCTGGCCTCGGTAAAAGGAATCTGCTCGACCCTTTGGTCCACCAGCTCCTCGAATCTGGCGAACTCGCTCCTAATGTCGTCGACGAGCTCGAAGCTTCCCTCGACGTCTTCGATATTACTAGGGAAAGAGCCGACACTAGACGACGAAGAGCTCCCCAAGATCTCCACCATTGAAGGCGGGTTAGAGCGAACAACAGAAGACGAATCCTCTCGACTGCTAATGTTTTGAGCCATTGTTCTGACAAAATAAAGGACAGAAAGCTAAAGTTAAAACCCTAACGTCGAGAGGAGTAAACGATGACTGCTCTAAAACGTCGACCATTCATGTCACAATGGAAGCGACGAGTATTCATGGGAACCACGGGTTCCCAGAACACAGACACTAAAGGCAAAAACAAGCAGAAAACTACATGCGCATAAAAACTAGGTTACCCAGTGCGACAGAAAAGTAAGTTTCCCTAAAAACTAAACATATACTTTTTCTTTGTATATACATATTCTCACATTCCAGATATATCGAGAAGAAATCCCGCGAGTAAAACCAAACAAATAAATAAAAAGAGGTTTCAAGAACTCACCGGAGGATAAAGTGAAGATGGTTCTGTGACGAGGTACACTACGGAGAATGAGAAGGGCAACGTCGGAAGTTCGACAAGTAGAGTTCCGGTACGGTGCAAAAATCTCGGCGGAAAGCAACGGGGGTTTGAAGTTTTGAAAGTTCTAAAAATGGCTCTCGGATTTTTGAAGGGATATTTATAAGCAGAATCTGTCGTCAACCCCAACCGTTGGATGGAAAATTCGAAATCCCACGGTCAAGGATTTCTGCGTAGATCTAACGGACGGAACGTTAGGCGGGAAATCGAAAGGGCGCAGATCTAACGGTCAAGGGTCAGCCTCTCGAGGAACGGATACCATCATTAAAGTCAGAGCAATCGACGCGACGGTTACGTTTCCGAACCAGCCAGGCACTCATTGCGAAAGGAGGTTCGGGGACGGTTTCCCACACCCGAAGCACAGAAGGAGAGAACCGAGCCTGGAGGTCGAGGCCACCAAAAAGAGGAACCCTCGACCTGGGGGGTGGCTGTTGTGTGGGAAAATGTGATGAAGATGTGGACCACCAAAATCACGACACGTGGCAATATGCTCTCTGCCAGATACAAAACTCTCGACGCTTCGACATTTCAAAATCAGACGCCGAGCCTAAAGCCAATGTCCAAATTGAAGCGACGACCCCATGTGGCGTCGACAGATTCAATCTGCCTGAACTAAGGCGCTAGGGTCCTTCGACTGCAGGAAGGGTCGCTTGAAGAGGACAAAAAAAGGGCTGAGGCGATACTGACGACGAGGGAATGTTCCCATTGAGACATAGCGGGTTGCGTGCGAAAGCAGGAGACTGCTGACAACATTAATGGCAAGATTATAAACCGCCCTCAGGGGACACAAAAGCATTACGGAGACTCACAGAGCCGTAATCGAAGACTAATCAGTAGAGTGAACAGTGCTGATTAATGGGCTACTGGGCCTAAAAAGGAGAAGCACTTGAGTGCATAGGCCTACGGAGGAAAACCCCCAGTGAAGGAAGCCCGGCTATATAAGGAGAAAGACCCCCAATGAAGAGGGGGTGAGCAAACTGAAGAAAAGTAGTTCTTAGAGGAAAAAGAAAGACAACTTGTGTAAATTGTAAACTCTATCTAAGCAATACAAATTATACAGTGGATGTAACTCTGATTCTAAAAGAGTGAACCACTATAAAATTTCCCTTGTGTTTTTACATCCAGTTCATGTAAACACTAATTCTCTATCTATAAACACATTAACCAGCCGGTAATCCAAAGGGAAACCAAGGGTAACCGGGCTGGTTTATTGTTGGCGAAATTCCATCGTCAACAATAGGCTCCTGTTAGTTATGAGAAGTCACTAGAAGCCCTCCAGCCACATCCAAATCTCCAAGAATTGGATCTATCCAAATACGGGGGTGTCAAGATTTCAAGTTGTCTTTCTTCACTTACAAATCTGGTGAATTTGACATTACGGGGGTGTAAGAAATGCCAACATTTAGTGCCGTTGAATCAATTGCAACAAAATGCAGTTTACATCTTAATTAGTCCCACGACTATGAGGAAAATTGTTATATCTTTTCATTATGCACACAGGCATGTAGAGGTGTCCACTGTGCATGTGCATGCAAACTCAATAGAGAATATCAAGCAGATAGGCCGCTGCTTAACCGATAACACATCACATGTTACATAAACAATTTAAGGTGACTAGGATTCCCAAAGATTTAAATTCGCTTGATCAAGGTATAACAATTTTGTGATTCCCATGAAAGATAATTGGACTATGCAGCAAGAACACTCAAAATGGCGCCCAATTCACTAAAAGCCCTGATTTCGTTTGACAAATTCAATTATTTTACCATTATTGTCTTATCATCCATTAGTTCTCCCTTAACTCTCCAAGTTCTCTTATGGCAGACAAAGATAATGCAAGTCGAAAGGACATTCCAGTGTTTTTGCTACAAAAGACCTTTAGACTTTATTATGAAGATAACTAGAGTTGAAACATGAGGAATGTATGATACTTCATTAAGAAAGAAGTACTATTTCTCTTATTAAACTCATATACGTCAAATCAACGTCCATTCCTATTGTCTGTTTACTTCCATCTAGACCATCACTTTCCACACACATTCAAAAATTTGAACCTTTTTTTTTTTTTTTTTTTTTTGAGAAATAGAAAACATCAAACTTGCGTAAGAAAGCTAATGGAATATACAGAATGGGCAATTCTCCATTCTTGTAAAAAGCATCAAAATCCATGTGGGTCCTAAACTATCCAATTTTTAAGATCATGGTAAGCCCAATTTTGGTAAGTTACACACAATAAAAAGCCAACTTCAAAGCCTAAACTAGGAAGAAAAAAAAATCCAAAGCTCAATGCTTGAATTAATGAATCAATGATAATTATGATTCTTTTATTCCTTCAATCAGCATATCAAGTTAATGAAATTAAAAAAAGAAATTAACCAACTCTTCACCCCAAAGCTTTCACTTTTGTAAGAAAAAACAAATTTGCAAAAAATTAAAAAGAAAAAAGAAAAGAAAAGAAAAATGAGTAACACCATTGGAACAAGAGCGACAAACAGAGCCATTGGGAGAGAAAGCTGAGAGCTTGGTGAGCGACTTGGTTCCTTTGACGTGAAACCCATAATTAATTTCGCCATTGAAATTGCAATTTGATGAAGAAACAGGCGTGAATTTGATCAGTGACGCCATATTCAAAGTTGCAGAAGAACCCATTTGAAATTACGTGTGAAAAAAAAAACAAGATATATATATATATATATATATATATAGAGAGAGAGAGAGAGAGAGAGAGCACGCAGAACATTTGAGGACCGCACTACACACGTTGAAGAAACATCAGCTATATGCGAAGTTTTCTAAGTGCGAGTTCTGGCTAGATAAAATCCACTTCCTCGGACATGTAGTATCCAAGGAAGGAATCACCGTGGATCCAGCAAAGGTTGAAGCGGTTGAGAAGTGGCCAGTTCCAAAGAGTGTTACGGAAATTCAAAGTTTTCTAGGATTGGCAGGGTATTACAGAAGGTTTGTGGAGGGATTTACTCGTCTTGCAGCTCCTCTCACTGCCTTAACCAGAAAAGATAGAAGGTATGAATGGACAGATGGATGTGAATAGAGTTTCAGAGAGATCAAAAGAAGATTATTTAGTGCTCCAGTACTCACAATCCCAGAGGAGGGAGAAAAATTTGACATTTATAGTGATGCCTCAAAGACAGGACTAGGAGCCGTGTTGATGCAAAATGGCAAGGTCATTGCTTACGCATCTCGGCAACTAAAGGATCACGAGCGTAATTACCCAACGCATGATCTTGAGTTAGCCGCAGTAGTTTTTGCGCTCAAGTTATGGCGGCATTACCTATATGGGGTTCAATGCCAAATTTATACGGACCATTAGAGCCTAAAGTACTTCTTCACGCAGAAGGAGCTTAATATGAGACAAAGACGATGGCTTGAACTTGTGAAGGATTATGATTGTGAAATCCTTTACCATCCAGGTAAAGCCAATCGAGTAGCAGACGCTTTGAATAGAAACCCAGCACTACGGACTCCAGTGGAGACCGAATTGTTGCCCAAGCAGCTTCAACAAGAGATTAATCTCCTAGACCTCGAATTAATCTCTAGTAAGTTAGCTTCTCTGAGGCTGCAGCCTGTGCTGCAGGACGAGATACGAGAAGCTTAGAAAGGTGATCCAATTATGGATAGATACAGGAAGGAGATAGTAGATAATGCAAGGTCGAATTTCAGCCTTTCAAAGGACGGAATTCTCCTATACCAAAGAAGAATTTGTGTACCGGATCAAGAGGGGATCAAGAAACAGATACTCGCGGAAGCGCACAGCACGCCATATTCCGTACACCCAGGTGCCACCAAAATGTATCAAGATTTGAAACAACATTTTTGGTGGAGGCGAATGAAGAACGACATAGTTGACTATGTTAGTCGCTGCTTGACATGCCAGAAGGTCAAAGCAAAACATCAGAGACCAGCTGGAAGCTTACAGCCACTAGAGATCCAGGAATGGAAGTGGGAACACTTAGCCATGGACTTTATGACCGGACTTCCGAGAACCAGTGAGGGATACGATGCCATTTGGGTAGTCGTGGATCGGCTAACGAAATCAGTGCATTTCATTCCGATCAAGATAACTTACTCCTTAGAGAGGTTAGCTGAGTTATACGTGGCTAAGGTAGTAAAGCTACATGGAGTACCAGTTAGTATAGTGTCGGACAGAGACAACCGATTTACTTCCAAATTTTGGAGAAGTGTTCAGGAAGTGATGGGGTCAGAATTACGCTATAGCACAGCGTTTCATCCCCAGACGGATGGGCAGTTAGAGATGACCATTCAGACCCTAGAAGATATGCTTCGTGCATGCGCAGTGGATTTCAAGGGCGCATGGAGTATGAAGTTGCCATTGATCGAATTATCGTATAATAATAGTTACCAAGCTTCCATCGGCATGGCCCCGTATGAAGCACTTTACGAAAGGAAGTGTAGATCCCCAGTTCATTGGTATGACACTCGGGAAAAGCAGCTTCACAAGACGGAATTCGTTCAAGAGGCCATTGAGACAGTTCAAAAGATCCGTAGAAGATTAGAGACAGCTCAGAGCCGACAGAAGAGTTATGCAGATAAACGACGGAGACCCTTGGAATTTTCTGTAGGGCACCAATGAAGGGTGTGATGTGTTTTGGGAAGAAAGGTAAGATGAGTCCACGCTACATAGGGCCTTTCGAGATCATTGAAAGAATAGGAAAGGTAGCTTACCGACTAGCTCTACCGCCAGAGTTGGCCTCAGTGCACAGTGTGTTTCATGTAGCAATGCTCCGGAAGTATATCTCTGATAAGTGCATAAATTTGCACTTTTAATGTTCATAATTGTCAAATTATTTTATCACATTTGTGATTTTAATTTTAAATATTCCTAAATTTAGAGGATTTAATTTTAATCAGATTTATTTTCTTTTTTAGGTTTTTAAAGAAAACAATTTGATTTGGGCTAGTTTACCAAGCATAACCCAAAAGTTGAACCCAAAACAAGCCCAAATTCGGCCCATCAGAAGCCCATCAGCCATCCGCGAGCCGAGCCGAATGGAGCCAAGCCGCGCTGCCTCACCAAGCCACCACGTGGTGATCTCTGCCGCATCTCAGACCAGTGGGCTCCATCTGCACCTGCCCCCACGCGCGTTTGGCGCGCAACTCCTTCCCCCTGCGCGAGTTCTCCTCACGCGCCCGTCACTCCGATTTTCGTTCTTCCGCGTGGGCCCCAGCCGTGCAGAAGCTCCCAATCTCGGTGCGCCACATGTCCCTCACGGATGCTGCTGTCGGCCATTCTTCCTCTCAGCCAATTATCTTGCGCCACGTGTCCGAAGCTGTGCAACATTTATTCCTCTCCGCGAATCAACACGTGACATGTGTCCCACCCGTTGGGATTCCTCAGCCAGCATTCCGTTTTGTTCCGTTGGGTTGATTTCAGCATTCACTTCTAGAATTAAGCCTTATAAATCCAATTTAATGGGATAAAACGTTCCTTATGTTCTCTTTACCGAGTATTTTCTTTTACATGCCTAGAAACTCTATAAATAGAGCCCTCGTAGAGTGTGTGAGGGGTTGAATTTTTTAGTCTAAATTTTGATACATTTTTCTCTAGTTGGTGAGGTTAGAGAGAAATCTATATGTGAAGTGATCTTGAGTGAATTTTGATTCTCCATTTGTTCTCCAAAGTTTATATATTTGAGTGATTAATTTTCTTCTATCTTCTTCTAATTTCTCATATCAACATATTTTATTGTCAACTTTTATATAAATCTAGTCACGCTCTTTTTATGTGATTGTTGCATGATATTATATATTGGTAGGTATTGTTTTATGAGTAGTCTTTTACTGCAGTATTGCCAACGGTATATTGTCGCTCTTAGATTTCTCATAAGATGATTTTTCCTAGTTCTAAACGTAAGAATTTTACTCACTCAAATACATTTTAATTCACATGTTCTTCAAATATTTATTTTCCGATTGTTAGTTTGGGATGTGAAACTTTCAATTGAGTAATCTCAAGGATCAAAATTCATTCGGGTGAACGAAGCATATAGGGGAATCTCGACGCCTTACCACTTTTAATTATATAATTTTCTCATACATTTTTCTTATGCTTAAACTTCTCAACAAAAATTACATTCTTTTTATTTTGATTTTATTATTTATCTCCTAAAGCTTTTTATTTGCTAATCTTTTCTTGTTTAATTTGTCACCTCCTTGTGGATACGACCGCCCTAACTGTGCTACTGCGACCGCTTTATTTTCAACACGTTTGGGCGTAACCAAATTTTGGCGCCGTTGCCAGGGAGGTGCGTCAACAAGATTGTTCAGTAGATAATTAGCCAAAGAGGTAGGTACTATTTATTTTTTTATTTGTTGCTTGGCACGTTTCCCAAAAAAAAAAAAATAAAACGTTTACTTCGTCATATTACTTGTTGTCGGTCTTTAGTTTCCTGTGTTTGTTAGGTTTTGTTTTGTCTTATTTTGTTTTCAAAAAAAAAAAAAAAAACCTTTTTGACTGCATCATTGTTTTATTTGTTTAGTTTCGTCCGTAAGTCAAGCTTTGTCAAATACATTTGTGTCATTTTCTTGTGTATTCTGTTTTCTTTTTCTTTAGTTTTGTCTTTTAGTGTGATTTGTTTGGTCGTTTTTGTTAGTTTATTTATTTTACTTTTTTTATTTAGAACGTTTTTAGAAAAAAAAAAAAAAAATTTCTGTTAGTTTGACTTTTCAGTTACTATTATTGTTAGTTTTCGTTCTTGTTCTTAGTTGTGTCCGTAATTAGTTGTCTTTGACGTTTGTAAAATGTGTTGCGGTGTCTTTGACGTTTGATGTTTTGTCACATTGTTTTTAGTTAAAACCAATACATTTATTTTAGTGCAGTAATTTGTCAGTTTCCGTGTTCGGTTTTAGGTTTTTCTTAGTTGGCTTATTTTCTTTTCTTTTCTTATTCTTCTTTACTTTGTTTCATTTTATTATTATTTTTGTCATTTTGTTCGTTGATAGTTTTGTTGTTTATGCTTTTGTTAAATTGCACTTATAAATTTCCGTTTCTTAGTCAATAGCTTTAACTCTTCTTTTTTTTTTTTTAATTTGTACCTTATTATTATTAATTGCCTAACATTGCTATTTAATTTTTCATTCATAATTTAGGTCTCTTAATTTTTAGGTTGTGACTTTTAGGTGACCAATTTAGACATTAACTAGGACTTTTAATTTCACATAATTTGTGTAACCTTAGGTTTTAGAATAGTATTAACTTAGGGTACTAATATCTAACATTTAACATTTCATAAAACACGTCATAAAACTTAATAAATTTTTCAAGCAATTTTGTGGAAACGTTGGAAAGTACAAACTAAGGGAGTTCTGTCTAGGAGACTGGTTCCTGTTAGCGTTCTATGCCACCAGTCTTTCCTGGGAACATTGCTCTGTCTAGGAGGTTGGTTTTTAAGGAGGTCTCGCCCCACCAATCTTTCCTGGGAGCACTCTTGGGGGTTGCGATTCGCGGTTCTACATTATTGTTTTCTTTGTTACAAAAAAAAATTGAAAAAAAAATAATAAAAAAATAAAAAATAAATAAAAAAAAAGTAAAACGTTGTAAAGTGAATGAATCGTTATAGAGACGAATTAGGGAGATTCGCAAGAAGACCGGAGAACCCTAGTCAAGTTTCTTCTCACACGTCTAGTCCTCCTTCGACCCCAGCCTCAGTAGGAGTTGCAAATCCTTTCGCGATGGCTCAAAACGAGGAGGTCCAGCAAAAGACGTTGAACGATTATCTTCACCCTACACGTACGACCACACCATCATGCATAATGTTTCCCCCTAATATGCCGAATTTGGATTTCAAGCCGGGCATGATCCAACTCTTGCCAACCTTTCACGGGTTAGAGAGCGAGAATCCATACGTGCATATTAGGGAGTTTGAAGAAGTGGTGGCCACTTTTCACAACCGAGCTGAAGCCGCGAACTCTGTGCGATTGAAATTCTTTCCTTCCTTTTTGAAGGACAAGGCTAAAAGCTGGTTGTATTCTTTGCGACCTAGATCTATTGGAAGTTGGGAAGAAATGACGACAGCATTTTTCAACAAGTATTTCCCTCACCATAAGACCAATGGTCTAAAGCGACAGATCTCGACCTTTACCCAGAAGGACAATGAAACTCTGTATCAAGTTTGGGAACGGTTCAAGGATCTGTTAAATCAGTGTCCTCACCATGGTTACGAGAATTGGCGTCTCGTAAGTTATTTCTACAAAGGACTCACGATTCGAGAACGCCAATTAGTGGAGATGATGTGCAATGGTGAGTTTCTCAAAAAGGATCCCGAAGAGGCTTTTGAGTATCTCAACGAGTTAGCTGAAAAAGCCCACACATGGACTGGTCCAAGTGCTACTGACAGCACCAATAGGTCCCGACCGGTTGGAATCTATCAATTAAGGGAGGAGGATAATCTCAAAGCCCAAGTCGAATCTTTGACAAGGCAAATTGAGGCCCTCAAAGGCAAACAAGGTAGAGGAATCCACACGGTCGCAAGGGCAGAGACACATGAGCCATGCTTTGTCTGTGGTAGGGTGGAATATTTAGCTAAGGATTGTCCTGCTTATGGTGAAATGAGAGGGGTCTATGAGGAGCAATGCAATGCCTTAGGGGCATACAACAAACCCTTCTCTAACACATACAATCCTGGCTGGAGGAACCATCCAAACTTCAGTTGGAGAGATTCCACCCAAGCACAACCATCGGAAGGACAATGGAGAACTGAGCAACAGCCGCAACCACCAAAGGCGTATTCTGCACCTCAATACAATTCGTAACAGCCAATGAGTTCTCTTGAGAATACTTTGCAATCTTTCATGGAGGCGCAGAGTATGACAAATCAAAAGTTTGAGTCACTGTTCACGCAAATGGTGGAAGAAAGTAAAGAAATGAAGAGTCAAATCACGAAGCTGACTGGAGCTTTGGCTGTTCAAGAACGTGGCAAGTTCCCTTCACAAGCTCAGTCAAAACAAAAAGGCCAACATATGGAGCAAACCTCTTGAGGAGTTTGTTTCCAACACTTTTGTATCATATTTTTGTTTTTTTTTATTTTGTTTGGTGTGTTTTGTGTGATTTGTGTGCTTTTATTTTTAGTTTGTTTTTGTGTGATTTTATATTTGTTTGCGTTTTGGAGAATTAGTTCAGGATGCTCAGCTTAGTTCCAATGTTCATCATCCAGGTGTTCTCTTTTCCCTATCTCCTTCATATTGCATATATTTTTAGACATTGAGGACACTGTCTGATTTTGGGTTGGGGGTGGTGAGCATATTCATGCGTGAGATTAATTTTTGTCTTGTTGTTATTTTGGATCAAAATTTTTGCCAGATTATCTAGGTATGATTTCAAAATGTTCGGTTTGAGTCAGTTTTTGCTATCTTAATTACTAAGAAATGATTTCCAGAGTTATTTTTGAGCACATGCCAAACCCTTGTGGTAAGATGGTTTTAACACATTTAGTTGAGAAAAATTCCCGAGATTAAGTTTTTATTTTTGGTGAGTTGTGAGAGTTAAGAAAACAGCTTTTTGAACTTTCATTGATCTTTTGAATTAGTTGAGTCATTATTGGAGCACCATTACTTGACTTGTGACATTTGCTTGAGGGATGATTTCTGGTTAGGAATAATTTTTAGAATTGAGCCATGTGTTGTAGATATTTATCATTTTTCTTCTGTATTTCTTTAACAAAAAAAAAAAAAAAAGAGAGCAAGAGCATCATTTTATCATCAATGTTTATGTAGTTTGGTTGTACTCACATCTTTCGCTGCATAGCAGCCAGTCAAAAGAATGCCTACTACATCAGTTTCATCAAATATATGTTGTCTCTTGCCTCTAAAAAAAAAACCAAAAACAAAAAAAGAAAAAAAAAGGTTTGTGCACATTTGTTTGTATTTTTCGGCTCTTTGTTTATAAGATCTTCCTCTTGACCAGAATGAAATCCCGAAAGTTTATTTACGGTTTGAGTGATGGTTGTTCCAGATATTTGATTTGCCTATCATTTGATCAATGTTTGTTTATTAGTTTGTCCTTAAATTGCCTTCTCTCACTTGAGCGTTGATTGATTGACTTCCAACTCCATGAGTGAAAACCCTTTGCATTAAAATACTTCCGACACCCGTGAGGTAAGTGGAGTTGAGACTTTTTCTTGGTGAGTTTTTCGATGCTATTTGTGTTATGGACTGTGGTAAGAGGGATACGGTTTGGTGCACACACACACGACTCTGGAGTTATGACTGAAGCAGTTTTGATAGCATTTTCTGATCACCTACTAATGTTTTGTTTGATTGTTCAGGTGATTTTACTAGTTTTGATTTGAATTTTCAGCTTGACATGATTTTTTCTTTCGCTTGAATTGCTAGAGACTAGCAATAAGCTGGTTGGGGGTTGTGATAAGTGCATAAATTTGCACTTTTAATGTTCATAATTGTCAAATTATTTTATCACATTTGTGATTTTAATTTTAAATATTCCTAAATTTAGAGGATTTAATTTTAATCAGATTTATTTTATTTTCAGGTTTTTAAAGAAAATAATTTGATTTGGGCTAGTTTACCAAGCATAACCCAAAAGTTGAACCCAAAACAAGCCCAAATTCGGCCCATCAGAAGCCCATCAGCCATCCGCGAGCCGAACCGCGCTGCCTCACCAAGCCGCCACGTGTCGATCTCTGCCGCATCTCAGACCGGTGGGCCCCATCTGCACCAGCCCCCACGCGCGTTTGGCGCGCAACTCCTTCCCCCTGCGTGAGTTCTCCTCACGCGCACGTCACTCTGATTTCCGTTCTTCCGCGTGGGCCCCAACCGTGCAGAAGCTCCCAATCTCGGTGCGCCACATGTCCCTCACGGATGCTGCTGTCGGCCATTCTTCCTCTCAGCCAATTATCTTGCGCCACGTGTCCGAAGCTGTGCAACATTTATTCCTCTCCGCGAATCAACACGTGACACGTGTCCCACCCGTTGGGATTCCTCAGCCAGCGTTCCGTTTTGTTCCGTTGGGTTGATTTCAGCATTCACTTCTAGAATTAAGCCTTATAAATCCAATTTAATGGGATAAAACGTTCCTTATGTTTTCTTTACCGAGTATTTTCTTTTACATGCCTAGAAACTCTATAAATAGAGCCCTCGTAGAGTGTGTGAGAGGTTGAATTTTTTAGTCTAAATTTTGATACATTTTTCTCTAGTTGGTGAGGTTAGAGAGAAATCTATATGTGAAGTGATCTTGAGTGAATTTTGATTCTCCATTTGTTCTCCAAAGTTTATATATTTGAGTGATTAATTTTCTTCTATCTTCTTCTAATTTCTCATATCAACATATTTTATTGTCAACTTTTATATAAATCTAGTCACGCTCTTTTTATGTGATTGTTGCATGATATTATATATTGGTAGGTATTATTTTATGAGTATTCTTTTACTGCAGTATTGCCAACGGTATTATATATTGTTTTAGGAATCACCCGTTTTCACCGAAATTTCTTCCGTTCAGTCCGATAGAAACATAACCCGAGGCATTCTAGCGGAGAATCTCAACTTTTCAAGGTAAGATTTCGGATTTTTCATGAGAAATTGCTTGCTTTTTCATTTTTATGAATAGTAACTCATCTCGGGAAAAATCCGTAAAACTGAAAAACGAAACTGAGGTTTTGTCGGGGACTGTGATAGGAGTTTAATGTGCAAGTATTGAAAGGATTGAACAATTTTTATTGGATTTGCACTAAAAATCCGAAAATCCCTAGAAATGGAGGAAATGTGTTTTTGTTCAATTTATGTTGGAATCTGTGTTCAGGAATGTTAATCTTGACTCCAGGTATCGAAATCAGAAATAGAACGAGTTATTGAAAACTCGGGAAACTAAAACAAATAAGGCGAAACTCTGACGAAATATCTAAAAACCTAGTTAGTAAGCATCGAATTAAGAATTCGATTCTCGAGAATGAGTAACAGTTTTAAAGCTCGGAATTGAATAGATTAAGATTCAGAAACTGAGATACACGAATAGGTGTAATTTGCCTCTTGAGCTAGAATTCGGCCTAGAGGGGTTAAGTTCGAAAATGAGTTGAAATTGGATTTAGGAATCCAAGTATGAGAAATTTTGATGCTTAGAATAGGTGGTTAATACCTATTTCCATGGAACAGGTTTTGGCACGAGAGCCGAAGCAACGAGAAAGAACTTCCAGCAAGCGGGAATCCTAGCGGATTAACTGTAAGTATAGACATATATGTTTGTCTGCACTCGAGTAAGCTATTGTTAGACTTAGAACTATGAATTTACTTATGTTCCTAAGTCTATGTGATTACATGTGATTATACGTGTTTGGAGGGCTTAGTGCTCTAGATTGAAAAAGGGCGACATATGGTTACCCTTATGCACAGTTAATACTGACGGGTCGTCGGCCTCTGCAAGGGAGGAAAATCTCATAGAGTAGAGATTCCGACTAGACCAGACAGTAAGAAATGACTAGTAAAGTAAAAGACTGACGGGTCGTCGGCCTCCGCAAGGGAGGAAAAATCTCAAAGAGTGGAGATTCTGACTAGACCAGACAGTGAGCAGGGGCCCAGGCCCACAGAAGTAAGAACATAAAGATAGAAAGTAGTTTAAAGCATGTTTCACACGAGCATATTTGCATCATAACTCTTAATGTAATTTCTATTAGTTTATGATGTATGCATGTTTATACTTGCTGAGCGTTAGCTCATCAGTTTACTCGTGTGCAGGTAACAAAGGTAAGCAGCCAGTCATATAGTGGTTTGCTTGATGGACATGCGGAGGCAAGGTGGCGGAAATGTCATGGGTGCACGGGAGTGGTCTTTACTACGCTCGCTTAGAAATTAAATTCCGCTGCAAAGTAATGTAATATAGAATACTAGTATGTATGTTCAGTTCTAAGAAGAAGATATTACAACCATTGTCTTAGTAAAGAACAACGGACTGTAATAAGTTAAGACAAGTTTTCAGGAACTAGTATGATATCCGAATCCTTAAAGTAATAGCAAGATATGTTATTAGTGTAGCAACATAACATGTTAAGAACCTGAGAGTTAAAGTAAGGAAATAAAAAATTTACCCGCACATGAACGTTAATTAAAGAGACAATAGTCTAACAACAAATAATGGATTAGACTATAGCTTAGCCCATTAGTAGAGAAAAGCAGTCTTCGAAACATCCTCCGGTCATACTCGGATTTGATGGTAACCAGCTAGTAAATCCAATTTAGAGAAAACGGTAACCCCTGTCAACTCATCAAGTAACTCATCTACCATTGGAATTGAAAATCGATCGTGCACCGTGACTGCATTTAAGGCCCTGTAGTCCGTACAAAATCGCCACGTGCCGTCATTTTTTTTTACTAATATGACCGGTGATGAAAAAGGGCTTGTGCTAGATTGAATGATTCCTTCCCTCAACATTTTTTGTACTAAGCGCTCTATCTCCTCTTTTCGAAAGTGGTGATATCTGTAAGGTTTGACATTCACTGGTGTGGATCAAGGAATTAAGTGAATGGCATGGTCCCAAGAACGGGAGGGTGGTAGTCCACTTGGTTTCTGGAACACTGCTTAGTATGGTCTAACACCCTGACCATGCGGGGGTCCTCTGTGGCGTCCCGCGCCCTCGCGGCGCGGTCGCCGTTCCTTATACTACTACTAATGGGCTAAGCTATAGTCTAATCCATTATTTGTTGTTAGACTATTGTCTCTTTAATTTACATTCATGTGCGGGTAAATTTTTTATTTCCTTACTTTAACTCTCGGGTTCTTAACATGTTATGTTGCTACACTAATAACATATCTTCCTATTACTTTAAGGATTCGGATATCATACTAGTTCCCAAAAATTTGTCTTAACTTATTACAGTCCGTTGTTCTTTACTAAGACAATGGTTGTAATATCTTCTTCTTAGAACTGAACATACATACTAGTATTCTACATTACATTAACCTGCAGTGGAAAATTGTTTTCTAAGGGAGCGTAGTGGAGACCACTCCCGTGCACCCATGACATTTCCGCCACCCTTGCCTCCGCATGTCCATCAAGCAAACCACTCTATGACTGGCTGCTTACCTTTGTTACCTGCACACGAGTAAACTGATGAGCTAATGCTCAGCAAGTATAAACATGCATACATCATAAACTAATAGAAATTACATTAAGAGTTATGATGCAAATATGCTCGTGTGAAACATGCTTTAAACTACTTTCTATCTTTATGTTCTTACTTCTGTGGGCCTGGGCCCCTACTTACTGTCTGGTCTAGTCAGAATCTCTACTCTTTGAGATTTTTCCTCCCTTGCGGAGGCCGACGACCCATCAGTCTTTTACTTCACTAGTCATTTCTTACTGTCTGGTCTAGTCGGAATCTCTACTCTATGAGATTTTCCTCCCTTGCAGAGGCCGACGACCCGTTAGTATTAATTGTGCATAAGGGTAACCATATGTCGCCCTTTTTCAATCTAGAGCACTAAGCCCTCCAAACACGTATAATCACATGTAATCACATAGACTTAGGAACATAAGTAAATTCATAGTTCTAAGTCTAACTATAGCTTACTCGAGTCCAGACAAACATATATGTCTATACTTACAGTTAATCCGCTAGGATTCCTGCTTGCTGGAAGTTCTTTCTCGTTGCTTCGGCTCTCATGCCAAAACCTGTTCCATGGAAATAGGTATTAACCACCTATTCCAAGCATTAAAATTTCTCATTCTTGGATTCCTAAATCCACTTCAGGATCTGTGTTTGTCCTGAATGGTTGGAGGTTCGGTGGTATGGAGGAGTATTACGAAGGATAATAATGCATTTACACTATAGACCGTGTGATAAATTGTATCAACACCATCAAAAAAATTAGCGCACATGAATCGAGAGATTATTCGGCATCGAACTTTTAGTGGAGTTGTGTGATGTCGGAATTAAATATGTCGATAACTTATTGGGATGAGTTAGTCGAATATTGTAATTCCATAGCTTTGTTCGTGTGGGTCCATTCGGTCTCAAGGCTAGCTCTGATAAATGGGAAAACAGAAACTGATGTTTTGTTATATAATTATGTTTAAAATTCATTATGTTATTTTTCATTTATTTGATAATTGAAAAATAAAAGGAATGAATTTTGAATTTTGAAATTAATAGTGATTAATTTAAAATTCAAAATAAAATTTAAACATGATTTTATTTGGCAACTAAAGGAGAGAAAGTTGATATTATTTTGGGAAAATTCGGAAATCCCTTACCATAAGGGGATTTCGAATTTTGCTCCAAAAGGGGAAGTAAAATTCAGAAATCCCTAGTCATGTGGGGATTTTCGGATTTTAATCCAAGGGTGAAGGGAAAATTCAAAAATCCCATCTAGGGTTTGAGTTTTTTAATTTCCTCCTACATAAGGATATTTATTGAAAACCCTAACAATGAGTTTTTGAAGAAAAAAATATCACAGACTTTTCTCTCCTAGGGTGGCCAGATTTTTGAGACAAAAATAGAAGGAAAATTGTTTCCTTAGGTTTTTTGAAAAAGAGCCCACTCTCTCATCCCAAATACCATAGAGTCATAGTCTTGAATCAACGAGTGGTTTTTGGTGTGATCGTGTCGATAGATCAACGATCATGTTTCACGGCAATTCTCCATCTCGGAACGTGAGATAGTGAGACAAGATCCTTGCGGTCATTTTAATTCAATCGTCACAAAGGTATGTGTGTCATTCTAATCCTTTGTCCATAAACATATATCATGCATGTATCTCTCGTTGTGGTTTACGTTTAATTTGGAATTAAATGGATATGATAAAATTTTTGAAATTCCGCCTACAATGTTGTTGTTGTTCAAATGATTTTTCATCTATAAATCACAACTAGATCCTACAATTGCGTGTATCTTTAGCAAGTCGGGGGCCTGCTTATTTTCTACCGACAGTGCTGAAAACAGGTCATGAGTGGGCACCGAGAGCACCATCAACCCCAACTCTTCCACATGCTGCCGAGATAGAGCATATGCAACAACATTATCACGTCCAGACCTGTAAACAATATCAAAGTCAAAACCAAGTAATTTGGATAACCATTTCTGCTGTTCTGGGGTCTGAATGGTTTGGCTAATGAGTTCCTTCAAGCTCCGTTGGTCTGTTTTAATAACAAACCTCCTTCCAAGCAAATAGGCTCTCCACTTAGCTACTGCCTTCGTAATGGTGAGCATCTCCCGGACGTACACCGAAGCCGCTTGCATCCGTGGTGACAACTTGGCACTATAATATGCCATGGGATGACTGCGCCCACCCCTGTTCTGGAAGCATCTGTTTCTACAAAAAATGGTTGTGAAAAATTAGGTAATGCAAGTATGGGCGCGGTTGCTAGAGCCCTCTTCAAGTGATCAAATGCTTGTTGTGCCTTAGCCGTCCACATAAACGCATCCTTGTGCAATAAGTCTGTCAAGGGACTTGCAATCATGGCATACCCCTTGACAAATCGTTGGTAGTACCCCGTCAAGCCTAGGAATCCCCTTAAGGTGCGCACCATCCGTGGGGCTGACCATCCTTCGATGGCAAGGACTTTTTGAGGGTCCATCTGTACCCCTTGCCCGGACATAATGTGGCCCAAGTATTCAACGTTGGCCAGCCCAAAGATGCATTTGATGTGCTTTGCCACGAGCTGGTTGTCAAGCAACAACTTTAGAGCTATTTCCACATGCTGCAAATGATCTGTCGAAGACCTACTGTACATGAGCAAAAGGCATGATGAGATACTCATAATGCCCCTCGTGAGTATGAAAAGCGGTTTTCGACACATCCTCCGGTCATACTCGGATTAGATGGTAACCAGCCAGTAAATCCAATTTAGAGAAAACGGTAGCCCCTGTCAACTCATCAAGTAACTCATCTACCATTGGAATTGAAAATCGATCGTGCACCGTGACTGCATTTAAGGCCCTGTAGTCCGTACAAAATCGCCACGTGCCGTCATTTTTTTTTACTAATATGACTGGTGACGAAAAAGGGCTTGTGCTGGATTGAATGATTCCTTCCCTCAACATTTTTTGTACTAAGCGCTCTATCTCCTCTTTTCGAAAGTGGTGATATCTGTAAGGTTTGACATTCACTGGTGTGGATCCAGGAATTAAGTGAATGGCATGGTCCCAAGAATGGGAGGGTGGTAGTCCACTTGGTTTCTGGAACACTGCTTAGTATGGTGTAACACCCTGACCATGCGGGGGTCCTCTGTGGCGTCCCGCGCCCTCGCGGTGCGGTCGCCGTTCCTTATACTACTACTAATGGGCTAAGCTATAGTCTAATCCATTATTTGTTGTTAGACTATTGTCTCTTTAATTTACGTTCATGTGCGGGTAAATTTTTTATTTCCTTACTTTAACTCTCGGGTTCTTAACATGTTATGTTGCTACACTAATAACATATCTTGCTATTACTTTAAGGATTCGGATATCATACTAGTTCCCGAAAACTTGTCTTAACTTATTACAGTCCGTTGTTCTTTACTAAGACAATGGTTGTAATATCTTCTTCTTAGAACTGAACATGCATACTAGTATTCTACATTACATTAATTTGTAGTGGAAAATTGTTTTCTAAGCGAGCGTAGTGGAGACCACTCCCGTGCACCCATGACATTTCCGCCACACTTGCCTCCGTATGTCCATCAAGCAAACCACTATATGACTGGCTGCTTACCTTTGTTACCTGCACACGAGTAAACTGATGAGCTAACGCTCAGCAAGTATAAACATGCATACATCATAAACTAATAGAAATTACATTAAGAGTTATGATGCAAATATGCTCGTGCGAAACATGCTTTAAACTACTTTCTATCTTTATGTTCTTACTTCTGTGGGCATGGGCCCCTGCTTACTGTCTGGTCTAGTCGGAATCTCTACTCTTTGAGATTTTTCCTCCCTTGCGGAGGACGACGACCCGTCAGTCTTTTACTTTACTGGTCATTTCTTACTGTCTGGTCTAGTCAGAATCTCTACTCTGTGAGATTTTCCTCCCTTGCAGAGGCCGACGACCCGTCAGTATTATCTATGCATAAGGGTAACCATATGTCGCCCTTTTTCAATCTAGAGCACTAAGCCCTCCAAACACGTATAATCACATGTAATCACATAGACTTAGGAACATAAGTAAATTCATAGTTCTAAGTCTAACTATAGCTTACTCGAGTCCAGACAAACATATATGTCTATACTTACAGTTAATCCGCTAGGATTCCCGCTTGCTGGAAGTTCTTTCTCGTTGCTTCGGCTCTCATGCCAAAACCTGTTCCATGGAAATAGGTATTAACCACCTATTCCAAGCATTAAAATTTCTCATACTTGGATTCCTAAATCCAATTTCAACTCATTTTCGAACTTAACCCCTCTAGGCCGAATTCTAGCTCAAGAGGCAAATTACACCTATTCGTGTATCTCGGTTTCTGGATCTTAATCTATTCAATTCTGAGCTTTAAAACTGTTACTCGTTCTCGAGAATCGAATTCTTAATTCGATGCATACTAACTAGGTTTTTAGAAATTTCGTCAGAGTTTCGCCTTGTTTTTTTTAGTTTCCCGAGTTTTCAATAACTCATTCTATTTCTAATTTCGGTACCTGGAGTCAAGATTAACATTCCTGAACACAGATTCCAACATAAATTGAACAAAAACAAATTTCCTCCATTTCTAGGGATTTTCGGATTTTTAGTGCAAATCCAAAAAAAAATTGTTCAATCCTTTCAATACTTGCACATTAAACTCCTATCACAGTCCCCGACAAAACCTCGGTTTTGTTTTTCAGTTTTACGGATTTTTCCCGAGATGAGTTACTATTCATAAAAACGAAAAACCAAGCAGTTTCTCATGAAAAATCCGAAATCTTACCTTCAAAAGTTGAGATTCTCCGCTAGAATGCCTCGGGTTATGTTTCTACCGGATTGAACGGAAGAAATTTTGGCGAAAACGGGTGATTCCTTGATTTTCCCTTGATTTTCTCTCTTTTCTCTTTCTTTTCTCTATCTCTCGGCCACACTTAGAAAGAGAAGCAATTTTGGCTTCTAATCTCATCCGTAGGCCATTTTAAGTGTAATATGTATATTATATTAATATTTCTAAAAATATCTCACATTACTTTCTAAAATTAATTAGAGAAATAACTTTAATTCCCATAATTTAATTCTACTAATTCTAATTAAGTTTAACACTTAATTTAAGTGGTTCTGTGTTCCCCACATTTTTCTTGTCGAGTCTAAACTTTCCGTTTTTCAAAACGTGTCTCTTTCCGGTACCGATAATTTCACACCCGGTACAGGTTCTATACTTCTTTTCTGGACTGCCGAGCACCCAGGGTCAAATTTCTCGTATTCAACCCACTTTTCTTGGGTATCTCAATAGTCAATTTCTTTTTCTGAAATTTTCATTTTAAATGATCTAGAATTGCCCAAAATGCGTACCCTCGCGGTACTCATTTTTTTAGCAGTTTCCCGCTTTAACTGACTCGGGAAAATTCTGTTTCAGGAACTTTTGTCATTTTCCTTACTTCTAATATTTCTACTTTTTTTCTAACTGGTCATTTGGTCATTTACCAAATATTTCAGTATTTCATAACTAAAATATACCTATTAAAAATTCTAACTTTTAACCGATATTTCACTATTCACAACTGATATTTACGAATTTTCTCTGTAAAACTATTCGTATTATAACTTTACACTTTTCGGGTGATTTTACCTCGTATATAAAGTTTCTATATAACACCTTCCTGATTACATAAATATTTCTACTACTTTCTATTCCGGGAAAAATTACGGTCAAATACCGGCTCTGAGCTGTCTCTAATCTTCTACGGATCTTTTGAACTGTCTCAATGGCCTCTTGAACGAATTCCGTCTTGTGAAGCTGCTTTTCCCGAGTGTCATACCAATGAACTGGGGATCTACACTTCCTTCCGTAAAGTGCTTCATACGGGGCCATGCCGATGGAAGCTTGGTAACTATTATTATACGAGAATTCGATCAATGGCAACTTCATACTCCATGCGCCCTTGAAATCCACTGCGCATGCACGAAGCATATCTTCTAGGGTCTGAATGGTCCTCTCTAACTGCCCATCCGTCTGGGGATGAAACGTTGTGCTATAGCGTAATTCTGACCCCATCGCTTCCTGAACACTTCTCCAAAAATTGGAGGTAAATCGGTTGTCTCTATCCGACACTATACTAACTGGTATTCCATGTAGCTTTACTACCTTAGCCACGTATAACTCAGCTAACCTCTCTAAGGAGTAAGTTATCTTGATCGGAATGAAATGCGCTGATTTCGTTAGCCGATCCCCGATTACCCAAATGGCATCGTATCCCTCACTGGTTCTCGGAAGTCCGGTCACAAAGTCCATGGCTAAGTGTTCCCACTTCCATTCCGGGATCTCTAGTGGCTGTAAGCCTCCAGCTGGTCTCTGATGTTCTGCTTTGACCTTCTGCCATGTCAAGCAGCGACTAACATAGTCAACTGTGTCGTTCTTCATTCGCCTCCACCAAAAATGTTGTTTCAAATCTTGATACATTTTGGTGGCACCTGGGTGTACGGAATATGGCGGGCTGTGCGCTTCCGCGAGTATCTGCTTCTTGATCCCCTCTTGATCCGGTACACAAATTCTTCTTTGGTATAGGAGAATTCCGTCCTTTGAAAGGCTGAAATTCGACCTTGCATTATCTACTATCTCCTTCCCTGTATCCATCCATAATTGGATCACCTTTCTTAGCTTCTCGTATCTCGTCCTGTAGCACAGGCTGCAACCTCAGAGAAGCTAACTTACCAGAGATTAATTCGAGGTCTAGGAGATTAATCTCTTGTTGAAGCTGCTTAGGCAGCAATTCGGTCTCCACTGGAGTCCGTAGTGCTGGGTTTCTATTCAAAGCGTCTGCTACTCGATTAGCTTTACCTAGATGGTAAAGGATTTCACAATCATAATCCTTCACAAGTTCAAGCCATCGTCTTTGTCTCATATTAAGCTCCTTCTGCGTGAAGAAGTACTTTAGGCTCTGATGGTCCGTATAAATTTGGCATTGAACCCCATATAGGTAATGCCGCCATAACTTGAGCGCAAAAACTAGTGCGGCTAACTCAAGATCATGCGTTGGGTAATTACGCTCGTGATCCTTTAGTTGCCGAGATGTGTAAGCAATGACCTTGCCATTTTGCATCAACACGGCTCCTAGTCCTGTCTTTGAGGCATCACTGTAAATGTCAAATTTTTCTCCCTCCTCTGGGATTGTGAGTACTGGAGCACTAATTAATCTTCTTTTGATTTCTCTGAAACTCTGTTCACATCCATCTGTCCATTCATACCTTTTATCTTTTCTGGTTAAGGCAGTGAGAGGAGCTGCAAGATGAGCAAATCCCTCCACAAACCTTCTGTAATACCCTGCCAATCCTAGGAAACTTTGAATTTCCGTAACACTCTTTGGAACTGGCCACTTCTCAACCGCTTCAACTTTTGCTGGATCCACGGTGATTCCTTCCTTGGATACTACATGTCCGAGGAAGTGGACTTTATCTAACCAAAACTCGCACTTAGAAAACTTCGCATATAGCTGATGTTTCTTCAACGTCTGTAGTGCGGTCCTCAAATGTTCTGCGTGCTCCTATGGATCTCGTGAGTATATAAGGATGTCATCGATGAAAACAATAACAAACTTATCTAAATACTCTCTGAAGACTCTGTTCATAAGGTCCATAAACGCCGCTGGGGCATTTGTAAGTCCAAACGGCATAACTGAGAATTCGTAGTGTCCATACCGAGTTCTGAATGTCGTTCTGAAAATGTCTTCTTCTCTAATCTTGAGCTGATGATACCCCGATCGAAGGTCTATCTTCAAAAACGTGTTAGCTCCCTTCAACTGGTAGAACAAGTCATCGATTCGTGGCAATGGGTACTTGTTCTTGATGGTGACTTTATTGAGCTCTCTATAATCTATGCACATCCGAAGCGTGCCATCCTTCTTTTTGACAAAGAGGACCGGAGCTCCCCATGGCGAGAAACTCGGTCTGATGAAGCCTTTGTCTAACATCTCTTGGAGTTGAACCCGCAACTCTTTCAGTTCCGCTGGAGCCATCCTATACGGTGCTTTGGATATTGGTGCGGTGCCGGGGAGAAGCTCTATCTCAAAAGCTATTTCCCGATCTGGAGGAAGTCCGGGTAGTTCCTCTGGAAAAACGTCTAGGAATTCCTTGACTATGGGAACGTCTTCTGGTTGATGTTTCCCCTCTTGGTTCCTGTCCACCACATACGCCAAATATCCAGTGCATCCGCTAGACATCAATCGTCGGGCTTCTAGGGAACTAGTAAAACGTATGGGTGTCCCTAATGTGGAACCCATGTACTCAAACACCTGTTCTCCTTCTGGCTAAAAAACTACCCTTTTCTTTCTACAGTCTATTGTAGCATTATACTTTCCTAGAAAATCCATTCCTAGGATCACATCATAATCTACTAAGTTCAGAACAACTAGGTCCGCACTTAGTTCTCTTCCTGCTATCTCTACTGGTACGTGACGTAACCAGTGACTAGACAACAACACATCACCTGATGGTAGTGCTGTCTTAAAGGCCCGCCCTATCCTCTCTTGAGGATGTAGTATTCATTTAACAAATTCTACTGATGCAAATGTATGTGTGGCCCTTGAATCAAATAATGATCGTGCAAGGACATGGGCAACAGTAAGCTGACCTGTCACTACGTTGGACGTGCCTGCCTCAGCTTCCTCCATAGTGTATTTCATTAAGTGAGCATTGGCTTGTGGAACAGCTTCTACTATGTTCAGCTGAGGGGTCGAGAATACCCTCTGCGCTTGCATGGCATGAAATTGTGGAACTGGTGGCCTTTGTGGAGCCGTTCCAGGAGATCCTGCTTTGAATGGACATTGCCTTGCATAATGTCCTTTCTGTCCACACGTATAGCATACATCTGTGCCGGCTTTACATTCTCCAGAGTGTTTCTTTCCACAGGTCAGGTAGATAGGAACACTAGGACTGGTATACTGGTCCTGCTTCTGTTGGGGGTTTCGCTGATTCTGATTGCGATTCCCTTTCCTCTTGCTGGGGTTTTGCTGGTTCCCCTGTCTCGGTTTCGATCCCTGGTCCCTACGGCTTCCTTGGCTTTGCGGATTAGCACCAAAGCTCTGCTTATTGGGTGTTTGTGCCTTTTCTCTCTGTTTCTTCTTGTCTTCCCACATCTTAGCCCGTTCCTCTCTAGATTTGGCAATGTTATGCTCTGCACGTATTGCCCGATTTACTAGATCGGCTACCGTGGTTGGTGGATCCTCCCCACTTTCCACAACGGTGGCTATATCTCCACGGAGCATATTAACCATCCTCCTAACCTTCTCTTCCTCTGTTGGAAACAACTGAGGACATAGTCTTGCCAACTGATCAAATCGTCGGCATGCTTCTACAACTGTTTGGTCGCCCTGCTTAAAATTGTTGAACTCATTCTGTTGAGTCTTCAGGGCTTCTAAGTTGTAATACTTACGGTTAAATTCCCACAGGAATTCATCCCACAACATCTGTCTCACATTCCTTCTGGCGCACATTGATTCCCACCAATAGCGGGCATCCTTCTTTAATATGAAAGCCGCACACTGAATCTTCTCCCTGTCGGTGAGTTCCATAAATTCAAACACTATCTGAATGGATGCTAACCATTCCTCAGCCTCGAGTGGATCTGTTGATCCATCAAACTCTGGAGGTGCCATTCTCTTAAACCTTACATACAATGGTTCCCTCGGGACCATTTCTCGGTGCCTCATGTCACCCGTTCCTGGCTCTTGGGGTTTAACCCTCTCTGCGGGTTGCTCAGGTTGGGCGGCTTATGCTGGAACCGCCTGCGGAGGGGGTGCTCCTCCAACCTGCTGACCCTATATCAACTGGGTAAGCAATTCTAGTAACTGTCTGCTTTCCTCAGCCTGGGCTGCTATTTGCCCCCTCAGACCTGCTACTTCTTCAGCTAGGTCTAGTGCTTGAGGATTCTGTTCTGCTTGTGTTCTTTTTTGACGTGTGCGAACCATGTTGCTGTGTCTATATTAATCAAAAGAGCAACATCGTTAGTCTAAGTGCAAAAAGAACCGCTTCAAAAGTTCCTTGACTTGCAATACTCTAAACTATCATTCATTCTCATATCAACTAGCAAAACATACATTTTATATGTTCTCCTATTATGCATGCCCCATATCATGCATATCACATCATATACAAATCATCACAAAAGTAAAGGTTTTTAAGCCTTTCATTCAAATCTATTATGTATGTCCCTTTCCATACATATCACATCATACATAAAACATCATTAGTCTAAGTTTCTCAATACTATTTACATAACCTTGCATCATATTTAAATAAATAAGACGCTAAGTCCTAACTTAATCCTCAGGATCCTCCTCCGGATCCTCTTCGGGGTCTTCCTCCGAATCCTCCTCGGGATCCGACTGAGGGTTACCACTAGCTTCCTCACCAACAGTCCCAACGTAGGTCCATCTTCGCTGAACGGCCATAGGCTCGTCGGCTGCCTCTATCTCGGGTCTCGGTCGTTGTCGAGAGGTAGTGGCTTCCGCGTCATGTCTCCTAATATGGGTATTGGAAAACGGGAAGTCTCGCCTAACCGCCGCTGGCCGTGTCCTCTCCTCTAACAGCTGGCACTCACAATGCTTTGCCTCGGCGATAAATTGTGTGAGGGTCTGATCCGATCGCGGAACTAGCTGACGCTGGTACTCTTCCGTCAGACCTCGCCATAGGATCTGACACCGCTCTTTCTCACTTAGATTAAAAATTCGATTTAGAGCTAGTACCTCTGTCAAAACTCTCGCTATATAGGCTACAACGGCCTCATCCAATCTCATACTAGCCCTCTCGGCTTGTATGATAAACTCTCGAGCTTGGGTGTAGGTCAGGGCTACACTCACCTGGCTCTGTGTCTCTCCACTCTGTTGTGGTGCCGACTCTGATGGCATGACTTGGGGAAGAAACTGATGCTTCAAAATGTGGCAAAACTCTTCCCATTGCATCTCTGCTATTTCATCCTCATCCAAAGCTTACCAAAAGATTAGGGCATTGCCCTCTAATAGACTCGCTGTGAGTACAATCCACTCCTCTCGAGCTTTGTCACAGGCTCGCATCACATACTCGACACAGTGCAGCCAATCCCTAATTCTAGTGGGATGTGAAAGCCCATCAAAGGAAGGTGGATTACAGGTGAACCTTGCTGCGGCTCGACCTGTAGTCAAAATAACTCTCCTTGCTCGGTGTGCAGCCTCAGCCGTTAAGGGCTCTAGAGCCCTTAACTCCCGATCCACTGGTGGATGGCTACATCTAGCAGGAGTGGGTACCGACCTTTCTGTTTGTCAGAACCGTGACATTAGAAACATTCTTACCCGTCCCCACAACATATTCTCTTGTGGTGTGGGCGCTAATCAGGATGATGGATATGATGTAGGATCTTATTGTGATTTATATATGAAAAATCATTTGAACAACAACAATATTGTAGGCGGAATTTCAAAAATTTATCATATCCATTTAATTCATAATTAAACGTAAACCACAACGAGAGATGCATGCATGATATATGTTTATTGATGACAAAGGATTAGAATTTCTCACATACCTTTGTGACGATTGAATTAATTGACCGCAAGAATCTTGTCTCACTATCTCACGTTCCAAGATGGAGAATTGCCGTGAAACAAGATCGTTGTTTATTGCCACGATCACACCAAAAACCACTCGTAGATTCAAGGCTATGACTCTACAATTTTTAGGATGAGAGAGTGGGCTCTTTTTCAAAAACCTAAGGAAACTTTTTCCTTCTATTTTGTCTCTACAAAATCCGGCCACCCTAAGGAAAGTGTGATCTCTTTTTCTTTTCTCCAAAAGACCTCTCTCCCTAGGGTTTTCAATAATATCCTTATATAGGAGAAAATTCAAAAACTCAAACCCTAGATGGGATTTTCGAATTTCTCCTTAACCCTAGGATTGAAATCCGAAAATCCCTACATGGCTTAGGGATTTCCGAATTTCCTTCCCTATTTTGGAGCAAAATTCGAAATCCCCTTAAGGCAAGGCATTTCCGAATTTTCCCAAAATAAAATCTCACTTTTCTCTTTCCTTTAGTTGCCAAATAAAATCATGTTTAAATTTCATTTTGAATTTTAAATTAATCTCTATTAATTTTGAAATTCAAAACTCATTCCTTTTATTTTTCAATTATCGAATAAATGAAAAATAACACAATGAATTTAAACATAATTATCAGTTTCTGTTGTTCCCATTTATTAGAGCTAACCTTGAGACCGAATGGACCCACATGAACAAAGCTATGGAATTACAATATTCGACTAACTTATCTCTATAAGTTATCGACATATTTAATTCCGACATCGTACAACTCCACTAAAAGTTCGATGCCGAATAATATCTCGATTCATGTGCGCTAATTTTTCTTTTGGTGTTGATACAATTTATCACACGGTCCACAGTGTAAATGCATTATTATCCTTCGTAAATATCAGTGATCAGAATGGTGTATATAATATTACCGTTTTACCATTCTAATCATTATTTCCTCAACTCCTTTATATGACTGGGAATAAGAAAGACAAACGTTCGTAAGATGTCTCGCACATGTTACGATGTCTTAATCAATGAATATCATCATTGAATACCAGGCCTGGTTTATTTATTCACACACCCGTCAATAAAGCATGAGGTGATATTATTTTTACGAATTCCATATCTGTGAATCACATAACTCCAACTTAATATTGTCATGATCCCAATGACCGAGATGTCGTTCAATAACGGTGAACTAATCTCATTGGCGAATCAAAGATCATGAGATACTAAGTTGAGCTACGCATTCACTTCAGGATTAAGATAATTATACAAATATACTTAAGTTGTGATGATTAGGTTTAGAGTTGTGTAAACGGTTTTTACTCTAACTTAATCAATCACATGGTCTATTCAACATGTTGCGAACATGTCTAGATCAACCACAGAGTCCAACTCCCATGCCCCGAGACCAGCATCACATGGTTCGATCTAACAGTCATAATCGGATTCGATTGCCCAATCAACCCTAAGACTGCGCAAATCTATTTTTAAACTGTATCAGAAGAGTTTGTTCGGCAGGGTTCCCCTGAATCTTCTTTCGTTGGTAAGAGTTTATGGACTAAGCAATATCACAAACACTCTTGAGTATGTGTCAAAACATAACTTTATGTTATTTTATAAAATCAGCAAAATAATAATGTCTTACATTTGTCATTTCATAAATAACAAATTACATCCCACTTTATGGACACATTTCCAACATATGATCGATCCATTAGTACCTGTTCTGTCTTGCCAAAAGAAATAAGCAATTCTCAGTTTTAGTTCATAAACTAATTTACCTGGACTGCGCAGAAGCATAGGTGCGGGACTTGTCATGGCAGGAGTAGGAATGCCGCTCTGATACCAACTGTGGCGACCCGCGCCCTCGCGGCGCGGTCGCCGTTCCTTATACTACTACTAATGGGCTAAGCTATAGTCTAATCCATTATTTGTTGTTAGACTATTGTCTCTTTAATTTATGTTCATGTGCGGGTAAATTTTTTTTTTCCTTACTTTAACCCTCGGGTTCTTAACATGTTATGTTGTTACACTAATAACATATCTTGCTATTACTTTAAGGATTCGGATATCATACTAGTTCCCGAAAACTTGTCTTAACTTATTACATTTCGTTGTTCTTTACTAAGACAATGGTTGTAATATCTTCTTCTTAGAACTGAACATACATACTAGTATTCTACATTACATTAATCTGCAGCGGAAAATTGTTTTCTAAGCGAGCGTAGTGGAGACCACTCCCATGCACCCATGACATTTCCGCCACCCTTGCCTCCGTATGTCCATCAAGCAAACCACTATATGACTGGCTGCTTACCTTTGTTACATTAAGAGTTATGATGCAAATATGCTCGTGTGAAACATGCTTTAAACTACTTTCTATCTTTCTGTTCTTACTTCTGTGGGCCTGGGCCCCTGCTTACTGTCTGGTCTAGTCAGAATCTCTACTCTCTGAGATTTTTCCTCCCATGCGGAGGCTGACGACCTGTCAGTCTTTTACTTTACTGGTCATTTCTTACTGTCTGGTCTAGTCGGAATCTCTACTCTGTGAGATTCTCCTCCCTTGCGGAGGCCGACAACCCGTCAGTATTAACTGTGCATAAGGGTAACCATATCTCGCCCTTTTTCAATCTAGAGCACTAAGCCCTCCAAATACGTATAATCACATGTAATCACTTAGACTTAGGAACATAAGTAAATTCATAGTTCTAAGTCTAACTATAGCTTACTCGAGTCCAGACAAACATATATGTCTATACTTACAGTTAATCCGCTAGGATTCCCGCTTGCTGGAAGTTCTTTCTCGTTGCTTCGGCTCTCGTGCCAAAACCTGTTCCACGGAAATAGGTATTAACCACCTATTCCAAGCATCAAAATTTCTCATACTTGGATTCCTAAATCCAATTTCAACTCATTTTCAAACTTAACCCCTCTAGGTCGAATTCTAGCTCAAGAGGCAAATTACACCTATTCGTGTATCTCGGTTTCTGAATCTTAATCTATTCAATTCCGAGCTTTAAAACTGTTACTCATTCCCGAGAATCGAATTCTTAATTTCTTAATTCGATGCTTACTAACTAGGTTTTTAGAAATTTCGACAGAGTTTCGCCTTGTTTTTTCTAGTTTCCCGAGTTTTCAATAACTCGTTCTCTTTCTGATTTCGGTACCTGGAGTCAAGATTAACATTCATGAACACAATGTCTAACATAAATTGAACAAAAACACATTTCCTCCATTTCTAGGGATTTTCAGATTTTTAGTGCAAATTCAAAAAAAATTGTTCAATCCTTTCAATACTTGCACATTAAACTCCTATCACAGTCCCCGACAAAACCTCAGTTTCGTTTTTCAGTTTTACGGATTTTTCCCGATATGAGTTACTATTCATAAAAACGAAAAAGCAAGCAGTTTCTCATGAAAAATCTGAAATCTTACCTTGAAAAGTTAAGATTCTCCGCTAGAATGCCTCGGGTTATGTTTCTACCAGACTGAACGGAAGAAATTTCGGTGAAAACGGGTGATTTCTTGATTTTCCCTTGATTTTCTCTCTTTTCTCTATCTCTCGGCCACACTTAAGCAATTTTGGCTTCTAATCTCATCTGTAGGCTATTTTAAGTGTAATATGTATATTATATTAATATTTCTAAAAATATCTCACATTATAAATATACTAAAGGGGAGTGGCAATTTACTGTTCATGCAGGCACAATTCACTGTTCCTCCTACAGTGAAATGACGATTTTGCCCTCGATTTATTGCTACCTCTTTTGTCTGGTGCAAGGACATTTTGGTCTTTTGGTTGTCATTTTTTCTCCTTTCTACAAAGAAGCTTCTGGGTCTGCTTTTTTGTTATGTTGAAATTTTAATTACCCTTATATCCTATTTGTAAAATTACGATATTGCCCTCCGTTTCAGTTTCCTGTTTGTTTATTTGCTGTGACCGTCTTGGTCATTTACTGATTCTTTTGCTTATTTCATTTCTTTTCCTTTCATTCGCTTTATTTCATTCTTTTTTGTTTCTGTCTCTCTCTCTCCTTCATCTGCTTTCTTCCGTAGCTTTCTGGATTCTTCTTCTTTAAAACTGAGCTCGGGTTTTTTTCCCCCTTTTTCGTTTGTTGATTTCGCTCATTTTTTCGTTATGTCTTTCTGTTGTCATTTATGTTTCCCGTTGATTTGCTTCTGTAATCTTCAGCTCCTTTTTTTTTTACTGAGATTGGGGTTTTTTTTTTTATCTGTTTTTTCCCTTTTGTTTTTTTCCCTTCCGCAACCTTTTAGATCTGCCTTTTTTCTTTCTTCGTTTATTGATTTCGGTCATTTTTCCATTATTTCTTTCTGTTGGCATTTATGTTTCCCGTTGATTTGCTCCTGTAATCTTCAACGCCCTTTTTTTTTTTTACTAAGAATGGGGTTTTTTTTATCTATTTTTTTCCTTTTGTTTTTTTCCCTTTTGCAACCTTTTAGATCTGCCCATTTCTCTAAATATTTGGCTAGATTTATTTGTTTGTCATGTTTCTTATTTTCCCAAATTTTTAGAATTTTTCTTTCTTTTCTAGATCTAGATTTGTTTTTATTTTCCCGTACCTAGATTGAAGAGGAATATGCTTTTTTTTTTGGTTCGTTCGTTTTTATTATTTTCTAGATTTATGTTTATCTTTTTTAGTTTCTAGATCTATATTTGTCTACTATTTTTTCCCCCTGCAATGTTTTAGACCTATATATTTGTCTAGGTTTTTGGCCAGCTTTCTTCATTTCTCATCTTCCTTCTTTCTGCAACCTTCTAGATCCTTTTTTTTCCCTCCTCGCTAGGTTTATTCGTATTTCATCTTTTTTTGTGTATATATATATTTATCGATCTTTTATATTTTTTTTATCCTTTCGTTGTATATGCATGGTACCTCTTTGTTTCATTATGTTATTAGTTAGCTCCGTAGTTCATTTTGTTGAACATTTTTGTCTTCCTTCCATGGTTTCGTTCATGTCTATCAGATCTATGTTTTTATTAAATTTTTTTTTAGGATGTTGGGTTATTTATTTTAGATCTGTGTTCATTTTTTATGTTGTTCTGTTTTTTTACTTTCTAATTTGTTATTCGACTATTATATTGGTGAAGAAATTTTTTTTTTCATAATTTCATAACTTTTGATTCATTTTATTTATTCTTTTTGTCCCTGTTTTTATATACTATATTTTGATTTCTATGTATTCATTTGAACAAATGTCTAATATTTGTCGTGATCTAAATGTGATAATATTTATATTAATCTTTTATTTTGACACGTGTATTTTTAATTTTTCTGTTTTGTATAATATCTAACCGAATAATAACTGTTTATTATTTATTAGTTATACCTTGCGGTGCTCTTCATGCATTGTGCGGCTGTTGCAAACTAATCATCACTTTTATTAGTTTCTGTTTGTAGGGATTTGTATCCGAGGTTAAGCAAAACATAGGTAACTTTCTCTATATATACTGGATGTTACTCTTTTACTATTTCTTTGTCTATGTTTCTCAGCTTATATTGTCTACCACATTCTGTTATCTCCGCTTTTCCACTCTTTAAAGACCATAATAATACTACCTGTTTCTTACTACTCTTATCGCCTTCTTTATATATCTTTGTTCTATTCCTGCTGCTCAGTAATTTTCGTTGCTTTCTTTCACCTATCGTTTTGCCCGTGGTCTGCTGAATCAGGTAATAACTTCTTCAGTTTAATTCGGTTGCTTTATTCTAGAATATTATTTTGTAATGTTATGTTTGTTCATTATATGAAATGTTTTATACTGCACTTTACTTTTTTCCTTCTCTAATCTACTCTTGGTTACCTGTTTCTGTTCTGAGTTGATTACCTGATATTTTATGTTTACAAACTTTTCTAAATCTTATTAAGATATAATGCTTATCTTTATCAAAAATCCGGTTTTTAATATTAAAATACTTTATTCTCTCCTGATTATGATGATGTTATATTTCATTTGTTGTTAATATGTGCTAGGTAATTGTTACTACAAATATGACTGTCATTGATGTTGCCCTTATTATTCGGGATTTATGCCAATATATTTTAATTTGTCATTTGTTTTAGTTTTATTATATATATTTGTATTTATAAAAGTTGATTTTTGTCTACGCTACTACATTGTGCATATCCATTTGTTTCCTCTGTTGTTTACTCTTTTTCTTTTTCATTGTATTTTGCATAATTTACTGTTACTCTTAATTTATTAACTGACATTTGATATTACCGCAGTGTTATAAATTTTGTTACAACCGAATGCCTTTATTTATCAAAAACTTGTTTCTTATATTCAAACATTTTATTTTTCCCGGTTATGATGATGTTATACATCATTTGTTGTTAACATGTGCTGGGTAATAATTATTACAGATATGCCAATCATTCATGTTGCCCTTATTATTTCAGAGTTATGTCACTATATTTTATTTTCATAAAGTCTTTAATAACGTGGTTGGTAACCATGTATGTTGCCGGATTTTGTTTAAACTACTTATGGTGTATAGTATTGACAGCAAACAGATTTTGTTTCAATTACTTATTGCTAATCTAAGCTATGCTATTCTGTCTTACTTATGGCATAAATTCCCCGATAATATTGCTGGTAGCCATGTATATTGCCATATTTTGTTTAAATTACTCATGGTATATATTTTTTCCAACGCTTGAATATAACCTGAAGCATTTGTATATACAGTCTCCTTAGTTATGGCATAAATTTCTTGATAACATGTGTGGCAGTTGTGTATATCACTATATGTCATATATATAACCTCATTTTGTACTTTTCTCTTTTCCTTACCTGTAGTGGACATTTTTCCTCTTCCAGCTCACTTTTGATCATTCCCTGCTATTTATATTCCAGCCACTAATATTTATTGCATGTACCTTACTATTCTTACTTTCTGCTTCTTTGCTCATTTACTGCTTTTTTTTCCACCGTTGCCTAACATTTTGTATTTATACAATGGTCTGAGCTTTGTTTCAAAATATTATCTTTCTTTATCAAAAATTTTGTTTTTTATATTCAAAAATTTAATTCTCACTGTTTTTTTCCTTTTCTTCTTACCATGCACCGAGAAATAAGTTACAAGTTTGTTTGAAGAAACATTACAAGAAGAAATCCGAAAATTTTCTTGCAGGGCCATCAAATATCTCACATGTCCAAATTTATGAAGAGATATAAATTTGTATATAAATTTTGTCTTATTCTGTTATAATTATTTTCAGGGAGCAATAATACCTTCCCTTCTTTTTAATACATGTAAAATAGTGTATATTACTATTTATAACTATATTACATTTATTTGTTTACTTTAACGTTTATCATCTATTAAAACAAACAAAATAACAACTACAAAAAAGAACAAAAAAAATACAAATATAACAGTCCAAACATTTGGACCCGAAACAGCAACAAAAAAGTACATTTGTAAGCCGTTTGTATTAAGTACAGCTGAATTTGTACAGAGCAATATTTTTTGACATAATAATATCATTTAACATCCTACAATTTTGGTATTTTTTTCCCCCTCTAGAAATCTCATTTCCCTTTATTTTATATTTTATATAAATTTTTTCTCTCTTAAATCCGTGCGAATGCACGGGTAATCCACTAGTTACTTTCTAAAATTAAATTAGAGAAATAACTTTAATTCCCATAATTTAATTCTACTAATTCTAATTAAGTTTAACACTTAATTTAAGTGGTTCTGTGTTCCCCACATTTTTCTTGTCGAGACCAAACTTTCCGTTTTTCAAAACGTCTCTTTCCGGTACCGATAATTTCACACCCGGTACAGGTTCTATACTGCTTTTCTGGACTGTCGAGCACCCTAGGTCAAATTTCTCGTATTCAACCCACTTTTCTTGGGTATGTCAATAGTCAATTTCTTTTTCTGAAATTTTCGTTTTAAACGATCTAGAATTGCCCAAAACGCGTACCCTCGCAGTACTCATTTTTTTAGCAGTTTCCCGCTTTAACTGACTCGGAAAAATTCTGTTTCAGGAACTTTTGCCATTTTCCTTACTTCTAATATTTCTACTCTTTTTCTAACTGGTCATTTGGTCATTTACCAAATATTTCAGTTTTTCATAACTAAAATATACCTATTAAAAATTCTAACTTTTAACCGATATTTCACTATTCACAATTGATATTTACGAATTTTCTCTTTAAAACTATTCGTATTATAACTTTACACTTTTCGGGTGATTTTACCCCGTATATGATGTTTTTACATAACACTTTCCTGATTACATCAATATTTCTACTACTTTCTGTTTCGGGAAAAATTACGGTCAAATACCAGACTGTCCGAATTTGACTTAAAATTTTCCCGGTCATTACATCCTCAGTGGCCTGGACTTCCCTGGTGCCCTGCTACTCTAGAGATAGGCTAAAGCACGTGCTCCAATCTTCAGAGTGTACAATACTACACAATTGGTAATACTTTACTTCCTGAGGATTCAAAGAGGTTTTGGCTTGTAAAGTCTTAGGCTGGCCATGGTATTGAATGGTTAATTCCTTGCGCACATAGTCGTGCAGGACTGGATTCACAGTCAACATCCAATACACTCCTAACACCAACTCTGCCCCTTGAATGGGAACTACGAACAAATCAGCCACAAACTGGCAGTTTTGAATGTTCAATGGGACCCGTTTAATACATCCCTCACACTCTAGTTTCTCTCCATTTCCTACCACTACTGATATGGGAGGCACCGCTTCAATACCGAATCCCAAATGTTTGGCAACCTTACTTTGGATGAAATTGTGAGTGCTTCCCCCATCAACTAATGTGTGCAGTGAATGACTCCCTATCCATGCCATAAATTGCAAAGTGGTTGGGTTAGAGTTACCGAATAGGGCATGAAATGAAATTACAGCCTCCGCTATGTCCTCCTTGGTAGATGCCTGTAGCTCCGCGACTTTCATTTCCTCCGCCATATCCGCATCACTCTTCTCCGTTTCCTCTTCTCCTTGCTCGGCGAGATCTAGAAGTAGAAGTTGGCCTCCTCCCGAGCATCTATGGCCTCTCGAGTATTTGGCGTCACATTTGAAGCAAAGATTGAGGTCTCGCTTTCGTTGAATCTCTGCCACCGTGAGTCACCAAATGGGAACCGCAAGTACAGGGCCCGCCGTCGGTGCCGGTAGTGTGGGTTTCACTTGTGGTGTGGCCAGCAACGGCCCTCGGAACTAGACTGCAGGTCTGAAGTCCAATTTTGGGGTCGTCCCCCTTGCCCAACTCTTCCGAGTAATTAGAATTTTGGCTTCGTACAGCCCGGCTAACCCAATAGCATAAGCTATTGTAGTGGGTTTGCAAATGCGAACATCATTCTGTATTTCCTCCTGTAGCCCGGACAAGAACAAGCTCAGCCGGAATGACTCCGGTAGCTGGGATACCCAGTTTGAGAGGAGCTCAAATTGGGATTGAAACTTAGACACGGTTCCTGTTTGGATCAGTTTGGCCAAGGCTGCTCCTGGGTCTTCAAGTGCAGTGGGCCCAAATCGACTTTCTAAGGCCCACATAGATTGAGCCCAATGCTGAAAGGGTGCTTCTCCATGCACCCACTGAAACCATTGCCAGGCAGATCCATCGAGATGGTAAGATGCGATATCCAACTTCTGGGCTTATGTGGTTTAGAACATGTGGAAAAACTGTCCCACCTTAGCAATCCATTCCATCGGATTCTCACCGTTGAAGTGAGGACATTCTAACCACACCAATTGGCTTGGAATGACCCCGAGGGGTTCTGGCAGTACATATGCCATGGGTGCTGGTGCGTGATGATTTTTGTGACCTCTGTCAGCTAGCTCAGCGACATTGGCGGCTAGTCCAGCTTGCTGCGTAATAGTTGCCGGGGCGAGACGAAGAACTTGTTCCAGCTTACCTTCCATTGCGGCCATCTTATTCGCTAGTTCGTTAATGGTGTGCTATTGTCCATGGCCCACCGTACGAAGATCTTCCACCGTGGATTGAAGGGAGCCCAGCGCCGACGCGTGGATCAACGTTGAGTCTTGTAGTTGCTTGACTGCCTCATCCATTACTCTCAGCCACGTTCCGTCGACCATTGCCGTATACGCCTTGCACGACTCTTACTCTCAATGAAAGCACCAAATTGCAATAGTCGGTCTATCCAACTTAGCAAACAGAAGAAGGAAGTAATAACTATCTTATTTCGGTTCATTGAATTCCTAATCGGTGCGCGTTTTACTAGCATTTTTCAGACAGTTGATCAACTTGGTCAACTTTACTCAACCTTGACTAACTTTTCAAGAGTGACCTCTTGGTTGACTTTTGTTCAACAAATTTTGACTTGGTCAACCCTATTAGGTTAAAACCCCTAATTTTCTTAGTTCGGAGTTCTGAACCTTTTTTTTATCTGTTCTTCATTCTAATTGTTTCTAAAACCCTAGAATTGATGTTTTTCAATTCTTTTTCATTCCTTAAACTTAATATTCATGTGTTTGTCCTCTTGTGGTAATAACACAGCGTTTCGTGCCTCTTTCTTGATTATTGTCTATAGCTCAGAAATTTCTGATTTCTAGCTAATAATTTGCTACTCAATATTAATATCAACAAATACTTCTGTATTCATATTCATAATATAGAGAATTTTAGGAAATTTCATCTTATACAATAATTTCTTCGATAAATTTCCCGGTCATGACAACCGGCCCGTGAATGGCCTGAGCCCGGACCTGGCCCTGGCCCTTATGGACAAGGACCAGAGCTAGGGTTGGACACGAGGATCTCTCCTCAGGCCCCGACCCAGGCAAGGCCCTATACTGTATAGGGCCGTGCTTGGCACAACCCAGGCCCGTCATAGGGCTGGGGTTAGCACGGCCCTTTTGACGCCTCTAAACGGTGGTGTATAATAATGGTGGATCAAATTATATTATACTCATATCATGTTATACTTGTCAACCTATTTTCATTTGTTCTCATTCTAGAAGATGAGATACCATTCATACCAAATATTATAACCCCTATAAGCCAACTTGCACCTAAGCCAACAAATACAAAATAATTGAAAAGAGAGTTTTTCTGGTAAGCTAATCCCATCGATAGTGTTCGTTTCTGACCGTTTGATTAGGTCAAAATCACATTATATTGAAAAAGTATATCAAAACAAACAGTTTTTGATATAAAGACAGCTAGAAATAAAGAACTACCGATAATTTATTTTTTCTGATCCTATCAAAAAAGCTCTCTTAAAAAAAGGTTAGCACGAAGGGAGAAAATGTCTCATATATTGATCAATTTTTAGAGGGCAGTTTGTGAAATATGAGGTTAGGTGGGGATCAAAAGTGTCCCATCTATTAAGACATAAAATTATTGTTAGGCCATGCTTATTGAGACGAGATCTTGTTATACTTAGTAGTAAAAACCTTTTTATATATTCTTTTTAACTTAAAACTGTATCGCGGACTTGTAATGTTGTAAAAGCCTGAAAGGTAATCCAGGAATATTAGTGAAATAAAAAAAATAAAAATAAAAAAGAAAGATCACCCTTTTGATAATTGAACAAGAGACTGGAACCTCAAGTCACGATTAATTACAAATTGATGATTATATACATAAATGAATAAAATAATGCATGCCGGCAAAGTTTGTCCTCAATTGCGTAAGTAAGGATATGGATTGATTTGCTACGACAACCACCTAATGCGAACACAATTAGCAGTATGTTTAGAAATCAAAGATTGAATATGTAGCTAAGGTAAATTATTTTATACGAGTTTATTTTAATTAGTTCATGGAATACAGCAGAAAATTAACTTTCTTTTATTTTAATAAGTCAATGAATTAATATAATGTAATAGGATTATTGGTGTCACTTTAGGAATTAGAGAAGAACTAACGCGGAATAAACGTACGTAATTAATAAATGAAAATTCCAGTTATGCCTTTCGGTCTTATAAATTCCTGTTATTTCTCATCGCCAACCTGTGACCTACTCAAAACTCATTTGCATTTGCTTCTTCTTTGTCGATTCGTGATGTAGCGGAAGCTTGATTAAAGAAAAAATAAAATTATAAAATAAAAAGTTAATCAATTAGCCTGTTAATTCACACAGAATATTAAAAAAATCATTTTAAAATTTGTTGATTTACACATAATACCAGAAATTGACATCAAGATTCGTTGATTCACAAAAAATACCGAAAATTAGAAAAATAATTAGTATAAACACTCATATTTTATTCATAAAAATTCTCCCTCTTTACATATCATTGAACTAACATATTTATAGGCTAAAGTGCCCAAAACGATAATGGCAAACTATAAATAAAATTGTAAAAAAGAAAGATTCTGAAAATTAAAATACAAAAGAACTAACTTATATTTTACCTAATAATTACGCTAAAAGGAAACTTTCCTAAATGTAAAATTGCTAGTTTTTTAAGAATAGAATTTGACTTTTCTTTGTAATAATTGTTTTTCTGTAGGCTAATTAATATTTTCCCTATGCATTAAATGTAAAAACTGCTAATAGAATCCTCGGGGGCTTGGGATCTGCTGCTGTGAAAGAGATTGCATTGCTTTGGGGGCTCAACGACGATCTTGATCAGCTTAATGAAACCATTTCAACCATCAAATCTGTGCTTCTTGATGCTGAGGAGAAGCAAGTTCACATATGATATTATTAGTGCGTCCCTAATATTAATAACATGCTATTAGGCACATTAGCATTATCAACTAATAAAAAGTGAGTCCCGAATGTAGGGCCATATTCTATTTATGTTGGTACCAACTAAGAATTTTTCTAATATATTATTCATATTTTAGTCAATATTAGGATTTTTAATAAATTATTTTGATTTAAAGACGCCGTATATTAGTTTGCACAGCCACACTATATAAGTGTAATCTTATATGTTAATTGAAAACTCAATATATGATCATCACTTATTTTTAGGGATGTTAAAACGGGCCGTTACGAGCACAACATGTTAAAAAGTGAGTAATACATGATTATTAAATGGGCTTGGCTCATTCCGTTTATTAAACGTGCTAGGCTTCACGTAAGTTTTAGGCACGAAACACGCTAAGAGCATGTCATATTAAGAGCACAGTACGAGCATGAACATAGACACATTAAAGGTACGATAAAAGTCTAATTAATGAAGATGAAGTATAAAACTAATTTTATTAATATATATTACATGTCATAAAAATATTTGTTTTATTAAGAAATTTTAATAAAAATAAAAAATAATTACATTAATAATAATTAAGACACATTTTTTTTAATTAATAATATGCTTTCTTTTGTTAAGATTTTCATGTTTTCATTATGTTAAAAATTTATTTCCTCGTATTTATTGTAATATACTATTTAGCACGATAAAGGCACGTTAAGAGCACGATAAAAGTACGAGTACGACCCAAGCACGTTAAGGGCACGACCCACATATACGTGGACCGTGGGCTAAGCTTGACGGCATAAAAATTAAATGGGGTATGTAACAAATTGACGAGTTTAGTTCGATGGTAATAGTAATTAGGGCATTAGATTTAGATTTCAAACGAGTTTGGTCTCTCATTTTTGTTTTTCTTCTCACCCTTATTTAACCTCATAATTTTAGTCCCTAATTTTTTATTTGTTTTTCTTCCTTTTGTTTTTATCCCTCTTTCTTTTTTGTTTGCTTATATGTAGTCCCTCATTCTCGTTTATTTCCATATTTCTATTTTTTAAAAAGATTCCCGATGGCAATTAATTAACTCATTATTTAATTATGTAATTAAAAGTTAATTATTTAATAATGGAGAACAAACGTGACTCACAACTGTCAGTCTTTGTGACCTGCAAACTAAAAACAATATTTTTAATATCTAATCAAAGAATTTCTCTATTATTTAATCAAATTACTACATTAATTAATGGATTGGGTAACGGAAAATGGCGCTCTCCTGTCTCCACCAAGTAATGCTGTGGACTTTTTAGATGGATTGTTTCTAGGATTCCACAAAACAAGTAATGCTGATCATATTAAAACAAGAGGAAATTGCTTGGAAACAACGACTCAGCTTCAGCAAGCATATTTTAAGTATTTTTGAGTGGCTCCATGTAATATATTATTAGTGGGAGTAGACATATCTTCTACCTTTCACGATGTTTATTTAAGTCTCTTTATTGTCCTTGTTACCTGCAAACTAAAACACCCATTTGAATTCATAGTGTTTTCATTCCAATCTCACTTTTAATTTAATCAAGTCATCATGGCAGAGCTAATCCTGTCTCCCATTGCTGATAAAATCCTCGGGGGCTTGGGATCTGCTGCTGTGAAAGAGATTGCATTGCTTTGGGGGGTCAACGACGATCTTGATCAGCTTAATGAAACCATTTCAACCATCAAATCTGTGCTTCTTGATGCTGAGGAGAAGCAGATCAACAGCCACCAAGTCAGATACTGGCTCCGTAGGCTTGGGGGTGTAGTTGATGATGCGGACAACTTGATGGACGAGTTCAACACCGAAGCTTTGCGACGACGAGTGATGCCTGCAGGAAGTGAAACGGTCAAGCAGGTATGCACTTTCTTCTCTGCCTCAAACCAACTTGCTTTTCGGCACAAGATGGGTTGTAGGATTTGGGAAATCAACAAGAAACTGGAAGCTATTTCAAGCTCCAAAGCTTTTCATTTAGAAGTTCGTCATGAAGATAATCAGGCGGTCCTAGTTTGAGAGATCCTGCCTTTCACTGCACATACACACTTAAATTTATGTTAGTTAAATCATAAATTTAAATGACATATAATAAATTCTGACATATAAAAGATGCTACTTTAGTTACATGCATATAATACACGCTCATGATATAGGTTCATGCTATATGGTATATCATCAGATCTTTAGTCATTAAAATACATGAATTACAGGTACGCACTTTCTTCTCTGCCTCAAACCAACTTGCTTTTCGGCACAAGATGGGTTGTAGGATTAGGGAAATAAGGAAGAAACTAGATACTATTTCCAGTGACAGAAACTTCCTTTTAGAAGTTCGTCATGAAGATAATCAGGCGGTCTCTGCTAGGAGAGGGAGAGAAACTCATTCGCTTGTCCGTCAAGAGGTTATTGGTAGGGATGAGGAAAGAGAGGAAATTGTTAAGCTTTTATTGGAACAAGGTGAATTGGAAGAGAATGTCTCCGTCATTCCCATCGTGGGCATGGGAGGGCTTGGAAAAACCACACTTGCTCAAAGTGCTTTCAATGAGGAGACGGTCCAACAACATTTTGAGCTAAAGATGTGGGTGTGTGTTTCGGATGATTTTGACTTGAAGTTAATTGCTCAACAAATTATCAAGTCTGCAACTAATAGTAACAACTTGGGAGCTATTCATTCAATGGATCAATTGCAAAAGGAGCTTCAGAACGTACTTAATGGAAAGAGGTATCTCCTTGTGCTAGATGATGTGTGGGAGGAAAAACGTGAAGAATGGTTAAGGCTAAAAGACTTGTTATTAAGTGGATCACGTGGGAGTAGAATTGTAGTAACAACTCGGAGTAAAACGGTGGCTAAGATTACAGGATCGGTCCAGCCATACCAATTAGGGATCTTAGATGAAGAAAAATCTTGGTCTCTGTTTGAAAAGATGGCTTTTAAACAAAAAGAAGAGGAGAGAGACCCCAAGATTGTGGATATTGGGAGGCAGATTGTGAAAAGGTGTGGAGGAGTTCCTCTCGCGATAAGAGCTATAGGAAGCATGTTGTATTCCAAAAGTTCAGAATCAGCGTGGTTGTCCTTTAATAATGAATTTTCCAAAATATCACAAGAAAAAAAAGATGACATTTTATCAACGCTCAAATTGAGTTATGATAATCTTACCTCACAGTTGAAACGTTGTTTTGCCTATTGTAGATTATTTCCTAAAGATTACAGAATTGAGGTTCAAACGTTAGTGAAACTTTGGATGGCACAAGGGCTTCTCCAGTTTCAAGATCCAAGTGATGACCAATGTCTGGAGGATGTGGGCTACGGATATTTTGTGGAATTACTTGGAAGGTCATTCTTTCAAGAAGTTGACATATCATGGGGTGTAGAAAGTTGCAAAATGCACGATCTCATGCATGATCTCGCCATAGAAGTAGCAGGAACAGAAAGCGCTACTGTAAGTTTGAACTCCGGAGGCAATATTGACAAGGATACTCGTCATGTTTCCTTTGATTTCAATATTAACTCCCCAAAGATAATTTCTTCTTCATTGGTTCAAGCACGTAAGATTCGGACAGTTCTTTTGCTTCATCAAGTTTATGGGGAAAACAAATGGGGAAAGTCAACTTCTCATGCATTAAGATCAAATTTCAAGTTCACACGCACTTTGGATTTGAATCGTTCGGGGATTACAATACTACCAAAGTCTATAGGTAGTTTTAAGCATTTGAGATATCTAGATCTTTCAGATAACAAGGATATCGAGATGCTACCCAATTCGATTACCAATCTAGTGAATCTGCAGACACTACGACTGAATGGTTGCCATCGCCTACGAGAATTGCCCAGAGACTTGAAGAAGCTAGTCAATCTCAGACATCTTGATATTGATGGGTGCTATGCATTGACTCATATGCCACGCGGATTGAGTCAGCTGACCAATCTTCAGACACTATCAATGTACATACTAAGTAAGAGCAATGGAGGTGAGCTAAAAGAATTAATGGGCTTGAACAACTTGAAAGGGGAATTGGATATTCGGAATTTGGAACACGGGAATGACGCGGCAAGAGACTACGAGTCTGCAAATTTAAAGGAAAAACAATATCTTCGATCCTTGCGATTGGGATGGATTTCTGATGATGAAGGAACAGAGGCTCCTGTTGGTTATGAGAGGTCACTAGAAGCCCTCCAGCCACATCCAAATCTCCAAGAACTGACTCTATCGTATTACGGGGGCGTCACGATTTCAAGTTGGCTTTCTTCACTAACAAATCTGGTGAATTTGACATTATGGGGGTGTGTGAAATGCCAACATTTAGTGCCGTTGAATCAGTTCCCCCGCCTTGAGAAATTAGTACTTTTTAGCTTGCCGTGTCTGGAGTACATAAATGGTGAGGAGGAAGACTTGTTGCTTTCATCAACAATAATACTGCCATCCCTACGAGAACTTCAGTTGTGGAATTTGCCAAATCTAAAGGGATGGTGGAGAGAGGTAGTAAGTGGGGAATTGTTGCCTTGTTTTCCTCCTTGTCTTTCTACATTATATATAGAGGAATGTCCTCAGCTGAGTTGCATGCCGCTTTACCCACATTTGGAAGAAAGTCTAGAGCTAATAAATACAAGGTTGAAGCCATTGGAACAGACAGTATTAGTATTAGAGAGTAGAAAATGCAGTACTAGTACTACTGGAACTGAAATCCCAACGACAACGTCATCTTCTTTCTCTCCTCTCTCTAAATTGACATTTTGGGGAATTGGGGAGGATCTACAATGTCTTCCGGAGTGGTTCAAGAGCCTTACTTGTCTCAAAACGCTGATGATTTGGGAATGCTCGAAATTAAAGGATCTGAGTCCGGGTATTCAACATCTCACCTCACTTGAAGACTTGGAAATTCGAAATTGCGAGGAGTTAGAAGAGATAACTTTGGTGAATAACGGAAGACTCTGCTCTCTGCGGCTTACTGACTTTCATAAATTGGCATCTCTTCCTGAGGGTCTTCAACACCTTACCAGTCTCCGATACCTTTCGATTTATGATTGGAAGAGTCTGGAAACTATTCCGGAGTGGATTGGCAACCTAAATTCACTTGAATCACTTCATTTAGAGAAATGCCCCAAATTAAGAGCATTACCTGAAGGAATACGAAGCCTCACTTGTTTAAAAAGACTCCGGATTCGGGATTGTCCCATGTTATTGAAGAGATGCGAAAGGCAAATAGGCGAGGATTGGCCCAAGATTGCTCAAATCCCAAAACTGGACTTGTACCCGGATCCCAACGGGAACGATAATGTTGAGGTAGAAAGCCCAAACTCAATTTTTACAAGCTTAGCAACCAATATAAGTGTCGATCTCTGTTTATATCCTTATCTTCATTTTCTAAAGTGATTTCATTCGAACTTAACTGTTGATATCTTTATAGAATCCATCAAGGGATGAGCATACGACGAGTTTAGACAAGATAAAAGCATGCAGCAGCAGCATCTTATTCAAAAATTTTGGGCTATGCATGCAATAATATATACTACTACTGGAACGACTCAAGAATGAATATATAGATAAGTAAATACACATGATTATCCCTTCTAATTTTCCTCTTTAAGATTTTTGTGATTTCTTCACCTTTAAGATTTTTGGGATTTCTTCACCTTTAAGATTTTTGTTATTTCACTGTTCACATTTCCCCTCATATTCCATGGTTTGTTTGCTATTTTGCTGAATAATTTTCAAGTTTTAGTAAGTAACTTGATACTTATTGTGTTCTATAGATTTAGAAAAACTGTAAGTAACAACAGTTATATGTAGTGAAGTTTTACTCCTATGGATTAAACTAATGATTTATCCTTGATGGAACAGACAACCATCAAGATATCAAGAGACGAACATTGTTGTTAGTTCTTAAAAGCTTACATGCCAAAGTTGGCTTGCGGCTGATTATCTGTTTGTGCAAGTTCGTGTCGATCCTTGATCAAGTGGGTTTTCTTTGCTTCTGTGTCAACTTTTTCTTAGAGGAGTTATATTTTGTTTTTGAATACGCAGGGAAGTGCTCTCTGAATGTTGCGGAGCTAATTCTTTACTTTGATGAGAGTTGTATGGGAAACAAAATGCTCTCAAGAAACGCATCATAACAATGGTATCTATTATGCTCTCTCTCCCCCTATTGATATCATTCAATATCTTACTTCACTTCAACACTTGAAGCCTGGTAGCAAGATGGTACCGAATGCAAGCTTTGAGCCCTCCCACTTTCTTTGCGAATTTTCTTACTAAGCTACTTCTTCTCTGTTCAAGCTGTGAGTGGGTCTTTTTCTGATATGATATATGGAAATCTGACTTTTGTGGAAGGACTGAAGCAAGATGATTCTTTTCATACATAGCAAGATGACTTTTGTGCTCTATTATTGATAATAAAACGCCAATTCTGTTTGTTTCTTCATCATCTTTTTTCTATGAGCTTAAAATTTTGATGAATCTCACTGTGTTTTTTCAGGTTTGGATTGGAGAAGTGAACTGCTCTCTGGTTTCTCCTCAGAATGTAATGAAATGGTAAAATCCTTCATCCGTTTTTCTATATGCTAATCCTTTTCAATCCTTAATTAGAATAGTTCTTTTTATTCTGAGGAGAGCACAAATTTGTGGAAGCACAAATTTGATCATGTGGCAGAGTTGGTAAATTAATCACTGTATTCCTAAGTTTGTCGTACTTAAAAAATTTTATTGTTTTCGAGATCTACTAATGTTTTAACATGGTTTTGGTAAGAATGTAAAGGAACTACGAGTGGCTTGATCCCTTCATTGGGTACGTAGGCAGCCTGGTTTAGGTCCAGCCACAAATAAATAAAACAACCTTTTTTTTCCCCTTCCAGTATTGGAATTATATTATAGAAGAGCTTCACAGTTTTTCTTCAACTGCAATTTAGAAAAACTGAAAAGGAAAGTGTTTAAGCTAATAGAGCTGTGTTTAGCAAGTGGTCACCATTCTACTTCTGTTAAATATTCAGCAAATTAAGTTTTTCAAGCACTGTGCTTAGTCTAATGAAGAAAAAGGGAAAATCTCTCAAAAAGAGACAAATTTAATTCATATTGACTATGGGAAGAAATAACTCCTCTTTGTATATAGAAGTTACTGAAATAAAACAAATAGTTGCAAAGCAGAAAGTCAGAAAGTTTCTTGGGAGTGAATGTGATTCGGTTCCAGCATCAATGAGAAATTCAAGAACTTGTGGCTTTCTTCTTCTGCCAACTATTGGAACTTAATATAAAAGTACCTTAACCTTAGTATGATATAAGTCTAAAACCTTGTACCTAATCTTCTGGGGAAGACAATTTTTTCACCTACTCCAACTTGATTCTTATTCTTTTGTCGATAACTCAAGATCCAATACGATGTTTTGGTAAGCTCATCAACTGTTCTGTGACGCCTCCCGCCCTAGCGGCGGGTCGCCAACCTTAAAGTACTGCTGATAGGTTGAGTTATAGTCTAATCTATCGCTTGTTATTAGACTACCGTCTCTTTAATTTACGTTTTTCTATGAGTAAATTTTTTTCTTTAACCCTCGGGTTCTTAACATGTTCCTAGCATGTTCTTTTGTTATACAACAACTTATCCTTGCTAATACTGTAAGAAATTGGATATGAAACTAGTCCCTGAAACTTATCTTAACTTATTACAGTCTATTGTTCTTTACTAAGACAATGACCGTAATATCTTTTTCTTAAAACTGAAACATATAAACTCGGTTCTATATTATTCTTTTGTCGATAACTCGGTTCTTTTTCTTAGTAAGTTTTTGTTGTTTTACATTAGTTGCGTTAGTTACCAAGTTTATGTGGTTTTCAAGGTGAGTTACCAACATTAGTCACCAATGTGAGTCACCACATCATGTAATAAAGCCAAGTGTTCCCCTACATGTGAAATACATATACACCTCACGGTAATAATCCTTTTGACTTACCTTTTTTTAAAAACCGTACTTAAAATAATCTTTTATATATATATATATATATATATAGCAGTTCAACTAAGTCTCACTACTAAAAACTTTTTTTTTTAATTTTTCTTAAACGACTAATTATAATCTAAGACGTTACAATTAATTTCGATTTTACTTTTAAAAAAAATCCCTTATCTCATTGCCCCTATAATATAACTTCATAAAAGCAGCAATATTTCTCTAATAATTTCCAGTAACAGAGCTTGCACCTAGAGCTGGTGACCCTATTTCAAATTAATTATCATTAAGGAAGCAATAAAAATAAACACACACAAAAACTTGTAAGAATTAAAGCGGTTTATCCTTAAAATTGGTGCGCCTATTATCACTGTAAAATAATAATTATGCTCAACTCAACAATCTTCCACATGATACTTACAAAAACTACTAATATCGACACCTCTTAATTTTAACACAATTAAAACATGTTTATTTTTGAATTAAAAAGACTAAAATCACGCAAAGATTGGATGTACAAAGAATTTGATTATTAAATTATTCCATTTCAATAAATTATCAATTATATATTTTTTTCTCAACATGGATTGTTATTGTGTATGAGAGGTTATGGCTGTTTCTAGTTATGAGGCATTATTGAAGCTATAATTAATAATAATAATAATAATAATAATAATTAATATTACTACTTTTGAGGTTATGACACTTTTTTTTCTTTGATAGGTTTTTCTATTAGGATATACTATCAAGGGTTTTAAAGAGGTCTACTGAAGATTTGGTTTTCAAAAGAAAACTTTTAAATTGAGTTTCTGTCCCCATTTATGCCTCCTAAGTTTTACAGTGGGCCTCAATATCTTTTTATTTATCTTTTATAAACATCACTTCTTTATTTATTTATAATATCTAGTGTATAATTGACGTGAGATGAGTTTAGGAAGTGCCAATTAGTTGCCTTCCTTATCATTAAAATAAAAAAAAAATAAGACCAAAAAAGAAGAACACCTTTTTTATTAGAATTTGAAAAATATAATTCTTATAGAAATAATTTAGAATTTAGGATCTTTTAAAAATTTAATTTTAAAGACAAATTTTAGTATTTTTGTCCTCTCCAACTTCTTAAAAATAAATAAGAGAAAAAAATCATAATTGTCTTTATCTAATTAGAGGGTAAAATTACTGATTTTCAATGTAACTCTTTTACTGCGTTTGATTCTCATAATTTTAGCATAGGATATGTGTGTATTTTTTTTTTTTTTTTTAAAGGTAAGATTGGACACGTTTTTTTTTCCCCCTAAAATGTTATGCTATAAAAGGAGACTAAAATGGTAGCTCTCTCATCATATATCCACAATTTAGCATTTATGGGACCGGTCAAACCCTAGCGAAAAACCGTCGCTGATCATTGAGTAGTGAATGTTAAGGCCCGATTTACACGGTCCGACGAAGATGTCCTCGTCGTTGCCGTCATCGTTGTGATCATCATCTGTATCGGGTTGGGAGTTATGGGATTTGATGATCTGGTGGTCAAGGTGATGTTGATGCCCTTTGATGCGAGCTTCACCACGAGATGGACGGCAGGGATTACGTGGCCTTGGAGAGGATAGGGAAAGACGATGGCGTGAGGCTTTGAATCATGGCCATTGATGATCATTTTCTCCATCTCTAGGCTTGTGTTGTAGTGTTGACAATGAGTACAGCTCAATAATAAGTGAGTCTAATTAGGAATATCTTAAAACTATAGCTACTAATAGTTGAGGTTAGTGCTATCTATGACATATAGTAGTACTCTATATATATATATATATATATATATATAATATAATAGTCATGGAGGAAAAAATCATTTAAATTAGAATCTGTCTAAATATCATATTATGACATGTTGTTCAATAAAATTAAATATTAATGTATCGAAAATATAAAATTAAATATTGAAGTATGAAAAATTTAATTAAAAATATTTTAAAATTTTAAAATAATGTGATATAATGCAGTCTGAAAAACGTAATTTTTAAAATTAAAATGGATAAATGATTTCAATTAAATGGGTTGTATATGTGTTTCCTTCTATATAAGAAATTTTGATGGAAGTACATGTTATGAATTATTATCACGTTGTCGGTGAATTATTGTGGCACTTAGAGACTATAGATTTTTTTTATTTCTTTATAAATAGATCAATTATTAAAATCAAAACCCAAATGTGGTTCCAAATAGTAAGAAAGCAAATAAATAAGTAAATTAGATTAATATTGACATCAATATATTTCTGTATTGGCAGCACTCTAGCTTCTTCGTAATAACTAATGAATTTCAAATCACAAATATATGAGCCAAAATACGGTTTTTCATATTACTTTATAAGGATCAATACAATGACATATGTACAAGAAAACTCCAACGGTAACAAAAGACGATTTAGAGTTATCTATTCAACATACAAATGATAATTCCTTTAGGAAAAAAATAAACAAATGATAATTCCAAAAAAAAGAAAAAAAAAAAACAAGCATTATTTTCGTGATCTCGGTGATTATTATAATGTTAGTGAAAATCCGCCGCTTATTACAACCCATGTGCACATAAAGGACAAGTCTATTCTATTTATATTATTTTTTATGAACTTAACATGTATTCATAATTACATTGGCCCAAAAATTCGTAATGATAGGAACAACCTTTTCATGTTTTATTTATTAAAAATCCTTTTCATGTTTTTTGAAAAAAAAAAAAAAATCATAATTGTGTTTATCTACTTTGAGGGTAAAATTATTGATTTCCAAATTAACTCTTTTACTGCGTTTGACTCTATGTAATTTGTTCTAAACTTAAGGAAAATTGATTCTCATAATCTTAGCATAGGAATTGTGTATATGGTAGCTCTCTCATCATATATCCACAATTTAGCTATATTCATGATGACCTCTTCATTGCCTTTTACAATATTGTTTCTCCTCCTCTCTCTTACCCCCATTCTAGTCACTTGTCAACTATTCGATGATGTGCCTACTAGTCATCGAAAGGTAATTAAATTTATGGAGACGGTGTCAATGTTATGTGAATGGCATCCTTCAAATTTATGGAGACGGTGTCAATGTTATGGTTGCACCCCTACCCTCATGCTACGTTAGGGACAACAAAGGCGAAATACTTGCGTATATAATCTACAAGGTATTATTGTAAGCCTTATATTAAAACTAAACAACCAAACTTTTAATAATTAGTCCAAAACTAATTAACAAAGATACAAAAGTCAAAAATGTTGTTTCAATTAGTACCTTTAGTTATGTATGCTAGCAAAAATATATACACATATTATTATTATTATTATTATTATTATTATTATTATTATTATTATTAAAAATATAAAACTTGTGTTTTTTAGTTTTGTTTCTTGAAACAAACCAGACCTTTCGAACCTTAGGAGACATTATAGCTTCTAGTTAGTATTCTGCTTGGAGGAATCCGCTAGAGTTGAAAGAGACTGGAAGCTCTGCTCTCCACAGATCCAACAAACAGAAAAGAGAAAGAGAAAGAAAAATGTAGAATTCCTAAAGAAAATTTGATCTACATGTTAATGGAAGTAATTTTGCTTCTTTTACAGCTTCTAAATAATATTGTATTCTAAAACTTCGAAATCTTTGATATATTTTTCCATATGCTTTCCTCAGAAGCCAGATCAAGAATAATATTCAGACACAAACGAGATCAAACATATAAATACACAGATCAAAGCCAAATGGTAGCGAATCAAATATATAAGCTACAAACGAAGCAAAATAGCACGGAAGAAACAAAGGGATCGTTTGGTATGCAGGAATCAGTAGAAATCATATTCCCGGGAAAATGATGGAAGGTAATATGATTCCTAGGAATAATACATTACTGTGTTTGGTTCCATACAAGAATCTTTCGCAAATTCCCAGAAATATTACGTTACTGTGTTTGATTGTGCATGGGAATGTTGTGAATTAAAAAATATATATTATTTTTACATGAATTACAATTAGCACTAATATTTTAAAAAGTATAAAATAAAACACAAGTTGTTCATAAAAATATCAAATAATAGAGAACAAGTAGTCTATAAAATCCTCTATACTCAAAAGTTCTTACAAAAGTTCTAAATATGAGAACATATACTCGAATAAGGTTCAAACATGTAGGAATATGAGAACATAAAATCCTATTTTTTTTATCATGAGCTAATATATGTAGAAATATAGCTACCAATTCTTCAACATCCATATTTTTTGTTCCCCTCAAATTGCCAATGATTCTAAGGTAGTTACATAGGATAGTAAATGTTCTCCTATTCATACGAGTGCTTTCAAGACATGCAAAGTCACTCTCATGTATCAATCGATGGTAATTTAGTTGGCGTATATGATGTTGGCGATAAGAACTCTCACCCCATCTATTTCTACGCAAACGTCTCTTACTAATAATTACAAATATCATAAGCATGAACAAAAATGTCATTTCATTTAACATCTCCATATGTTGAACCAAAATAGCCACAATTCTTTTTTTTTTTTTTTTTTTTTTTGTTCCAATGGAAGAAGATCCATATATGCTCATTGATGGGAAAAAAAGAAATAAGCATACTTCTACAGAACCAAATCCACAGAACATACAGAACCAAACATAAGGTTGCTAGCTTTGAACCATAAGCATGCTTCTCATATTACAATAGTACTAGCTTTGAACCATAAGCATACTTCTCATGTTCTGTTGATTAATTTTCATTTAGTTTTTAAACCGTTTGCTTTGTAGCTACTAGCTTGTTCTTCAATAGAATCCCATTTACCAATAAAACAAGTTGATAATTAACAGAAAAAAAAAATTAATAAAAAGAACATGCACACTCCAAAATCTTAGAAAATAGATCGACTTATCATAAAAATACATTAGGCGTGAGAAATTAACCCTGTGTCAACAGCTAGATTAATATCCTTAACATATATATATATATATATATATATACATACATATATATATATATATATGTTTATGTAACATCTAGAATATCCATGTAGCATTAAAAGTAGTGCTGGTGGCCGTTCGCTAGAAATCGTGGCCAGAAATCGACCATAGCTCCAGAAACCCATCGCCAAAAATCGTGGCCAAAAAGGGATGAAAAAATCGTGGCCGCTCTGGTTCAAACCCAGATGCAGTTTAACAGAAAATATTTTCAAGTTCTGGTTCAAACGCAGATGCGCCGATGCCGACGACGTTCAAATCGGAAAGTTCAGGTCAAAAAATTTTCACAGAAAAAGGAGAAAAAAAGGAATCATACTCTGGTGGTGGCGGCAGAGGAAAGTCCGGCAACGGCGTGGTGGATCGGAAGGCGGCGGCGGCGTCCTCGACAGAAGCGGTGCTGGGTCTGGACGAGAGAGAGGTTGGGTCTGGACGAGAGAGATGGGTGAGATGGGTGGGTGAGAGAAATGGACGAGAGAGAGGTTGTTTCCGTAAATATTACTTTCCTGGAAAGTAAATAACACGTTATTTTAAAAAAGTTTAATAAATTAGTCTAATAAATATACTAAATATGAAAATTTAAAATATTCTTATTTTTAAAATATTACAACTTTCCCTCCATTTTCTTTCTCAGGAACCAAAAGATTGCACCGACAACATATTCAAATCAGAGAGAGTAGATCGGAATTGGAATTTAGAAAACTAGAGGAATATGTGATTGAGAAAAAGAGATCAATTTACCTGTTTAGACGAAGCGAGCTAGGAGAGAGAAACCGGTGGAGAGGACCAAGAGAGAGAGGGGGGAAAATGAGAGACTTTTAGTAGCATTATAAACACAGATCAAACCACAAACTGAAATTCATAAATCCAAATCATCAGAAATAACAAAAAATCAAAATGAAAAAAAAAAACAAAAAATGGAGAGAGAAATACCTGAATCTAACTGTGACGACCCTCCTATGAGTCCGTAACCGTAACTTACTTTTAACTGGTACTTACTGGCATTTCTTAAAATTTGCAGAACATTTTTTTTTTTTAAACATAAGAAGGAATACTTTCATAATTTGTAACAATAATTTCAAATAAGTGAATCACTAAATTTCTTAAAGCTTTTCTTAATTTTAGTTAAGATAAAACCTTTTAGAAATATCTTTCAAGCTGAATAGCATTTGAACTCTTGTTTCAAAAACTATTTAAAAGCCTTTCTAAAACTAGTCATTTTAATTGGCCATCTCATTTGACTTTAAAACCGATTTCGTGAAAAATCTTAAATTCAAGTACATTTTAAAGTCCTTTCAAAATCAATCATTTAAACCGTTATGTTTAAATTCGTTTATTTGTTGCATGAACTATTGCAACGTTCTAAAACTTAAATACTCAAAACTAGGGTTGTTAGCTGCAACCTTGGTTTTCTTAACATACATATGTACGTATACTTTTAAACATACATACTTAAAACCTTTGAATCATATAGACATATACATGATTTTTCTTAAACTTACTGCGGAAATAACTGCGTAAGCGGTATCCATTCCCATCTCCACCATTCGTCTGCCGCTCACCATTGCCCTTCAAGAATTGCTGATAGGTTTCTTACCTACAGCATGAACATATCTGATTGAGCTTTCGCTCAGCAAGTAGGAACTATATCTCACAAAATAACTGTAAGTACACATGTATAAATATGCATGAGCTGATTATGCTTAATTATGATGTTTTATCATAGTCTTATTATCTTATCTTATCTTATCTTTCTTACTGATGGGCCCGAGTGCTCACGTACCACTTGCGCGCAATCATCGGGACGTAAGGGTTTGCAAGGTCCCCAACGACCCGTGATTTAAATTGAACTGAGTGCCTCCCTTGCGAAGGACCCTTTTTTTTTGTTCATTTATCTCCCTTGTGGAGTCTGATTACCTCCCTTGTGGAGGCTGGTACGTCACTCAACTGAGTTTCTTCTTATAAGTTCCTCTTGACTTATTAAGGTGTATGCAATATGACCTAGCATAGCATACTATAACATTAAATTAATTTAAGCACATATAATTCATGTGCACTGCTTATGTGTATGCATCATAACATAGCATCGTATACCATACTTAAAGCATAAACATATATATATATATATATAACATGTGTAAATTTTTTTCTTTAAAATCTATTCATGCTGTAGGCGAGATTCCTACTTACCTGATTTACAGAACTGGAATCCACTTTTCGCCAAATAGTCTATTCTGTTACTCGCTTACTTCTGAAAATAAACACCCACTGAGAGTGTGAGATTATCTGTCGTTTGCTATTCTATTTTAGCAACTTATGAAGGAATCTAACCCTTTTCTTAAGGCCAGTATTCTTTTCCTTTTCTGAAGGATAATTTACTATAAGGATCGATTTGTTAAATCCTCAAAATCTTATTTTCCTTAATTGCCATTACAAGTTTGTGCTAAATTGATAATTCATTAATTATCTTATCCTTATAATAAGTCTAATAATTTAGTTAACTAATTTTAGTAATTAATTAACCCTCTTATTCATATACTAAGTCTACATAAGTTAGTTAATTAATCTTAGTAATTAATTAACTTCCTTAACCATATTCTAAGTCTTAGATAATTTAATTAATTAGTTTTAATAATTAATTAAATTATCATCAATAATACACTTCTAATAAACTTTACTTTACCTCACTTGACGGGCTCATAATACTGTTGAGGTCCATATTTACCGTCGTAAAATTAAGGGTTTAGCGTATCGTTTCTTTACGATTTTCGCTTACATGCTTATTTGAAAACCGTTAAGTTTTATTGGAAAACTACATACGGCATTTAACATAAATATAAACCTAATTCACGAATCTCATAATTAACGTATTTTGTGAAAATCATACGCCTTATATGACTATCTTAATTAAACCATAAGCAAGGTTTGTACTTGCCTGGATTCCGAGCTAAGCAGTTCTGATAGTATCTCGCTTGTCGTGTTCTCCTGCGTATTCCTCAAAACTAATTCTGGGAAAAGCTGCAAGCACTATGAATGATCCTTGAGGAACATCGTAGCTTTACACACTCGATTCTGATCTTTACTTGTTCAGTTTGAACCACCTCGATCCGCTTGCAACCAGTACCAGACAATTCTTATCAGAATTGAATTTGGTTGAACAGACGTCACCATTGCATTTAGCACGTCGAAACGAGTCGGGATATGGTCTCGGACCATCAAACGGAGGTCGATAGCCTGAGAAACGACACCTCGCCGGAATATGGCGGCGGCGGCGGCGGCGTACGGCGGCGGAGGCTCCCGGAGAGTTTTTCCGCGGCGGACTTGGGTCCTACCCCCCCCAACTTGACCCTTCTGAGTCTATTGGTGCGGTCAATTTCACACAATTCGGCCTGTAACAGTACCTATCGGGACCGGCAACGTAGGTAAAATCCGGCGACCCAAATCTCAATATTTCGGCCATCAATTATTAAAATTGGTTGAGGAGTTTTCTTACCCACTTCCTTCTGAGTGTTGTGACACCAAAATTACGACGATCCAACGGTTAGATCGTCAGAACCACCTCCTCCCTCCACGGACGACGGCAACGGCTCCGTTTTCCGGCCAAACTGCGACGGTGACGGTGGCTGCTGGTCGGGATCTGCTGGGCGTCGGCTTCTGAGTCGATTGGTGGGGGCGGTGGCATCCACGACGGCCTGGAGAGAGAGGAACAACGGCGGCGGCGGAGGCGATTCCGGCCACCACGGACGGCGGTGCTCCGGCCATCATTGAGCTATGAAAATGGATGGGTTTTCTTCGTCTCGCTGCACTGAGTCCATAGGGACTGAAATCACCTCAATCGGAGGTCGGATGGCGGAGATATCACGACGGGAAGAAAATGGTCATTTCGGAACTTCCGCCGGCGATTGTGGCTGATTCTGGCGGAGTTAGAGGTCGTGCCGCATGTCATTGAACTCAGCTCGTCGAGATCTTTCTATTGACACTGGCGGTGTCAAAAACGGAGGTCGGAATCTCAACTTGGGTATTTGGCCATTAATGGCTTTGTGAGGGAACGTGAGAGAGAAGAGAGAGAGAGTGAGCGGGAATAAAAGAGAGAAAATGGCAAGAACCTTAAAAATTTAACTATATAAAGTATCTGATTAAGGCAAGATTACGTGCCTGATCTTATCCTCAATTATTTCCTCTAAACAGATTAAATTTATACTGATTAGAGATAATTAATTTAGTTCACGTAATTTAATCTATTACTTACAGTCCAATATTAATTTTTGAATAATTCAATACTGTTTTATATTCTTACTCGCATAATATTTCAACTGTTTCAAGTCTTAAAATTAATTCTAGACTGAACAAATTCTAAATTTAACTATTCTGCATTATATTCCGAGAATGACGTTGTTTATGACGGTGTCAACTCCCAAACTCACATTATACCCATCTACTATTGGTATTTATCTTGTGACTTTAACCTAACTGTCTGGCAATTAAGGATCTTTTTCCTCTTTTAAAATGTCAGTGCGTTTTTTCATACGCTACTAACATCGTGCTATGCTTAGAAATTCTTGAAATTAAGATTCTCAAACTATACTTGTACTGAAAATTATTCTGCCTTAAAATACGGCGAGAATTTATCGATCAAATTTACTTGATCGAAACATGAACTTAACATGAAATCTGCTATAGAATTTAGGAATACAGATATTGATTCCATTAATCCTTCAGTCACATAATATTTTCTAGGAAAATCCCTGGCTTAAATAAATAAATTATATTATTTAAAGTTTTAGATTTTCTCAGTCATTACACTAACGAAAGCCGAAGAAATAAGAAGAATACGACTTCTCCAAGGCTGAATTTGACGGAGAGTTGATGACAGTCTAGAGAGAATAGGGCAGAGATGGGACTTCTGGGAGAATAGGCCGCAAGGATGGGTAATGAGAGGAAAAAAAAATAATCTGGCTGGAGAAAATGAAAAGAGAAAAAATAAAAATAGATTTAATTTGTTTTTAGAGAAGCGGAAATTTTTCGGAAAAATTTAAAAACATTTTTGTATTTAATTTTGGTACGGTACATCCTTAAATATGATTTTTTTTGTTTTAATTTTTTCTCTTTGGAAAACGTAAAAAAATGTTTTCAAAACCAGAAACAAACGTGCCGTATGATTTACCATTCGAATCAAAACTAGGTTCAACCTAATGTTTAATAAAGCAAACAATTACAAAGTACTTTTTGAAGAATATTTTAAAAATCTACAGTCAAAATCAGAAACAGCCCAAAAACATATTTATAAAATTACAAAGTTCAGGGGTATTTTAACAAAGTTTAGGGGATATTTATGAAATTAACCCTTAAAGAAAAAAAAAAAAAAA